>OX328283.1:422500-455000 GCA_946814005.1 Chamaenerion angustifolium
ATAGACGGTGTGGAGATACAAGCCATAATGATTCGGTGAAGATTGTCCGGTATGCCAGTAGCTTGGAGAGTATCTGAGATGAATAACCAATGTTGCCGGTCGTATGCTTTTTCAAGGTCAATCTTGATTGCCATAAAGCCTCTCTTGCCTTTCATGCGTCTCATGGAGTGTATCATCTCTTGCGCTACAATAATATTATCTTGGATATGCCTTCCAGGGACAAAACTTGATTGAAAGGGACCGAGGATTTCCGGCATGAGATGCTTTAGCCGGTTAGCAATGGTTTTAGTCACAAGTTTGTAATTCACGTTGCACAAGCTAATAGGGCGAAATTGATGAACAAAGGTTGGATTTTTAGTTTTGGGAATGAGAACTAATAAAGTTCTGTTGACTCCCTCAATTGCACCAAGACTAGTGAACACTCTTCTCATATATTCCATCACCGCCGGCATGATCTTACTCCAATTAGACTGGTAAAAGTAAGCGTTGAACCCATCGGGACCCGGTGCTTTAAAAGGTTTCATGTCCCAAAGTGCTCTCTTCTCTCTCCAAGAAGCTCCATCTCGCGTCGTTACCAGCTCCTCTCTTCTACAGCCGCTGCTGGTCCGAGGACCACAATCACAATGTCGAGCGCGTCGGGCCCATCCCCGCTGACTCACTCTCTCACCTTGCCAACACAGCCTGGTCAACCCGTTCAGCTCCTCTGAATTGCGAATCGGAGACATGGCCAGTACAAAAGACACAATCCGGGCTCACTGCAATTCCCCGTCTAAATCTCAACTCATTCGTGAGTAAGCTACCGTGGGCAGCTAGCCAAAGAAACATTTGTATACGATGGGGACCTCTCCAGCTCCAAATCAGCTTCCATATAACGGCCAAGTTATCAAGGGCCCTCTTAGTGAGGGCTTGATAGGCAGAACTGACAGTGAATTGTCCCGACTTTGATGCGGCCCTGCAAGGTTGATCGGGCAAGCTACCGAAGGGTCTTGGAGCTGCCGCTATCTCGAGCTCAATTCGGTGGTCCACCTTTCAACAGCTGGTACCATAAAGAAGCGGGTGATCTTTCTCTTATGCGAAAAATAAACCAATCCTGGTTTCATCCACATTGGCAAATCTCAGCATCCTTGTGAGGGAGAGATATCAGAACGGGAGCGTAGGAGGCGTGCCCGAAGGGCAGCGGCAGCAGTGCGTGCAGGAGTTGCACACTGCTTTGCGTGCTGAGGAGAATTCTATTCGGCAGAAAGCTCGTATTCAGTGGCTCAAAGAGGGTGATCAGAATACAGCTTTCTTTCACAAAATCCAAAAAGTGCAGCAGCAAAGGAAGAATATCACTGGTCTGTATAATGAGGCAGGCTCTCTAGTAACGGCTCATGAGGACATTGCAAATGTTATGCTTGATTATTTGTTGAAACTTATTGGTTCGCCGGATCTAAATGTGGTTGGGGACGTCCAATTAAAGGATGTTCTAAAAACTACCCTGTCTTCTCTGGATGCATCTAGCCTTGTGACCTCTGTTAGTGCAGATGATATTAAGCAGGTATTGTTCTCTTTGCCTGACAATCAAAGTCCTGATCCAGATGGTTATACTCCTCTTTTCTTCAAATCTGCGTGGCGGATTATTGGAGATGATGTGATTGGAGCCTGTCAGGAATTCTTTGACACTGGAAGGTTGTTCCGAGCTGTTAATTCTACAGCCATCACACTGGTGCCAAAGAAGCCAAATGCAAATTTGCCAAAAGATTTTCGACCTATTTCTTGCTGTACTACGCTGTACAAATGCATTTCTAAACTGCTTGCTAATAGGTTTCAGAAGGTGCTCTCTGGATGGATTAGCTCGAATCAAACAGCTTTTGTACCAGATCGCAATATAAATGAAAACATCTGGTTAGCCCATGAAGTGGTGCGAAATTATCATAGATCTGGCCTTACCCCTCGGTGTGCTATCAAGATTGACTTGATGAAGGCTTTTGATTCTTTGAATTGGGCTTTCTTGCTGCCTTTGCTGGAGGCTTTTGGATTTCCTACTTTATTAACTGGATCAAAAATGCCGCTATGACTCCGCTTTATTCTCTATCTATAAATGGTTCCCTTGAGGGTTATTTCCCAGGAGCTAGAGGAGTTCGTCAGGGTGATCCTCTCTCTCCCTATCTGTTTGTTTTGGCTATGGAAGTGCTCTCTTCTATGTTTACTTCTGCAGGTGACCAACTTCCCGCTATCGCGATGTCTGGGTCATCGCGGACTCTACTAACGAAATTGATCGTTCCGTTGATGACAGACGCTTCGAATCATGGCGTCCGGCTATCCCAGTAACCCTATCATGCAACTTCCCTTCCGCCGGGCGACGCGCCATTCCTGCGGGTAGCGAAAGTCTGATCAAGTGACTCGTAGTTGACGGGCCAGAGACGAAAGGTGGGAACTTCGGAGTGATATAAAGTGATTGGCCCGGGCTTTCATCACACCCCTGCAACCAACAAAGAGGATATATCAGCTATTAAAACGAAGAATTGACGCCATAGATCTACAAGACCTCAACTCTCGCTTGTAGGGTTCCCACCCGGCTTCCACTGAGCTATTCTCCTGCGCTGATCGATTGGGCTTGCTCTGCTCTCAGCTCAAGTCAAGTGATTGGGGAATAAAGAATAGAAGGTTCATCCATGCTTTTAACAATCTCTACTGTTACTGGTTAGACCGACTTGCTGGCTGATTTCATTCCTTCCCGCTTCCCCCATTCCGTGTCTCCAACCGGCCATAGTGAACTTAGATGATTCATCCTAGCAACATAGGGTTTTCGCCTTTCCCTCGTCCATGGGGCTAGCCTCTTATCTGCTTTCATAGGCTATCGATCCTTCAACTCAATTTCATTTCACAAGCAATTGAGTGGCTTAACGCTCCTCCTTCTCCCATTCAATGCTAGAAGTTCAGTTCAAAGGGCGGTAAGGGAATTTCTTTTATCTGAAGAATGTGATCCCCAATCCCTAATAACTAAATTGCATACATAAGAGACAGCTGGTTCCTCATTTCTTCTTTTCTTCATTCCAAGAATTCCCCTTTGAAAAAAGTAAATAATAATAATAATCTAACGCTCTAGTCTAATTGAAGACTTTCAACGCTCATGCTATTTGAAAGAGCTTTCAACATGGAGTGGAGACTCCATAACGTACACAAAGAGTAACTTATCTATGAATATCATCCTAATTAAGGTCTTGTTCTGCACAACAATGGCTAACTCAAACCCTTACCAGTTTGTAGTGGAAAACCTCGATGACATAATCGTTTATAGTCAATCACTGGAGGTTTGGAACCCTGAGTACAGTGTTCCGGGTGTAGCAGGAAAAGAAGCTGTACGTGAAACGGTGCTCAGACGAAAGTGCTATTTCTTGGCCATTGGATCAGCAAGGGTGTGATTCAGATGGATCAAGAGAAGATCAGGTCTCTTGTGGACTGGGAAGTGCCGAAGAAGGAAAGAGCAGGCAGCAGTGGTGAAGCCGGATGCTCGAAGCCATTTTAGATACGGCAAGACAGCTCAGGAGGAGTAGAAAGTTGCCACAACCTAGGAGGGGTTTGCTTTATAGGAAGCCAAAAAACTGGAGCCTTTTTACTTCAACAAGTGGGAGAGCTAAGGACGGCGTCAAGGATAACGTCGAGACGCCATCAGTTTGGAGTGCGAGGCCAGCAGAGCTTGCTGCAGAGGAGATCCGGTAACTGTTATGAATGTGGAGGAGTGGAGCATTTTGCTCGTTACTGTCCCAATGTTCAGACGGACGAATGCTGCTGGGGAAGTGCAGAATATACCGGCTGAAGATGGAAGAGTGAACGTTGTGGAGCCTAGAGCCCGGGAAGCTCGTCAGGTAAGTTCAAGTCGGAAACATAGCGGGGGTTCTGAAGCTTAGGAGAGGAGACAGTTTCACTGTCGAACGATTGTGCGGCAACGTGAGCCAACGTCAGCAGAAAGGAGTCGGAGTCCGGTTCCGTCAGAAGAGGACTCAGTCTCCTCACCGAGGTCTCAGTCAGAATCGTCAGAAGCTTCAGCTAGCTCATTCCCTTCACAACGTGGGCTAGTTTTATTACCCGCAATGACTACGACCGATTCATCTCCAGTCCTTTCCGTCGTACAGACAGTGAATGGCGGAAATTTTGGCAGCCTTGGCCCGACAAAATGATAAACTAGCACAAAGAGGCGCCGAGATTGCTGCCCCCAAAACCCAATTAAATGCAGCCTATCGGCCTCCTACATCTGAAGAAATTTTGGCATAAAAAAGAGCTGAGTTGGCTGCGGAGGAAGCACTGATAGCAGCCTCAACTCCTTCAACTTCTGCACCTCCCGCTTTTCAGCCTTATGTTCCAGCTGCACAAGCAACAGCACCTCCACCTGCTCAGTCAGGTCCATCTACTTCCGCACAGTTTGTCACTAAGGAAAAATTGGATGAAAAACTCCGTTTAAAAAACCCAAAGAATGCAGGAACAATCCAGCCAACTCGCAGTCCATATCCTCCATATCATGACACGGTTCCAACTCCACCAGGGTACCAAATCCCACCATTTTCTATGTTTGATGGGAGAGGTTGCCCTAAAAGACACAACTCTTATTTCATTACCATAGTATGGCAGAATAGTATGATTATACGACTAGAGAACAGATAACCAGGAAAGACAGAAAGGGAGAACCGCCTACACGGATACTTTAGGTGTACACCTATAGCACCGTAAGGGGGATATTGGCTTGGACGGGTCCCCAAGAAAGAAGTTTTTTCCTAGTTGCGCTGCTTAGAACTAGCAAATCCGCATTTGGAGCGGTCCACTCCAGCTGTCCCGCACCACTTGCTCCCACTTCTCACTTATTAGCTACATAGGCTAAGAGCCGTGGACTTTTTTTTGTCCAGATGAGACTAAAATGCCTTCAGTATTTACCTGAATGGTACATGGCCCTCTCTTATCATCATATCAAGATTAATGCACTGAAAAGATTGGAACTTGGCGCGCCACCTAGCATTTGAAACTGCCTGATCAAGTCTTTCGTTCATCTTGGGTAAAGGTATGAATGAGAGCTCCCGAGGCTCGACAAACGTATGATCATCCTCTCTCCTGTTGGAGGTCCAGGTCAACTTGTAACCAACGAAGCCAAGAAGCGCGAGAGAAAGCCGGATTCTTCATTGAAAAGTGCCAATTCCTATGTCCGTCTCATTTCTCTGTAGATGTTTTCTAGCTATAGCTTGAATAATGTGCTTTTATGCTTGCTTTCAATGTTGTCTCATCTTCAAGATGATTGTCTTTTTCTTATCTTGAAAAGAAAGACGGCAAAGGTGGCGTGGGATTCTCTTGTAAAGACATATAAAGGTGTTGAGAGAGTTCAAAAGGTTCGTCTCCAGGTGTTGCGAAGACAATTCGAGCTTCTTCAGATGGAGGACTCGGAGTCCGTTTCTGATTATTTCTCGCGGACATTGGCTCTTGTTAACCAAATGAAGACCAATGGCGAGACAATAAGAGATCAACAGATTGTTGAGAAGGTTCTTCGCTCACTTACCTTGAAGTTTGAGTATATCGTGACAGCTATAGAAGAGTCCAAAGATTTTTCTGCCATGACGGTAGATGAATTGATGGCTTCTCTCCAGGTTCACGAGCAAGGACTCAAGGAGAAAGAAGGGAAAACCGTCGAGGAAGCTTTGCAAAGTCAGTTGACCTTGCAAGCCGATAAAGAGTAGTCCTTAGTCGGTAGTACCAGTACCATGAGCAAAGCAAGCTTCTTTCGGGGAAGGAAAAGACAGGTTCAGCTTAGAGAGCTGAGTAGTGAAGTCAGAAAGGAAAGAATGACTAGTACCAGAGAGACATGTTACGAAAGAAGGAATCATCAATCAGAAAGAAATAAAGAAATGTCGCAGACGGCACGGAACAAGTCGATCGGCAACTACTCGCTTCGATCCGAGAGTCACGAAGGAAAGACCGCCCATTTCATAGCGCCTGCAAAAGGGGGATTATTCAGAGCGGGTTCAATGGACAAGGGGGATGGAATAGCTGTTGAAAGACATAACTAACTTACAAGACAAAAATGAAAAAGTCAACTAACGGAACAAGGATTAGCTCCTTCCTAATAACTATGGAAGGGTCTAATTTACTCGATAGAAGAAGGTCAGGAACGAAGTAACTCGCTAAAACCGAAAGAAGGATTACGTCCGAGACGGATTAGGCTGAAAGGCATGTCGTTGTTCTTTGAGTGGCCCTAAAGAATCTATCTTCAATGGCTTTGACAATACTTGGACTGAGAGAAAGACTTTTTCTAGGCCGTCTTGTAGGAAATAACGTATGTAAGTTCAGCACTCTCTTCACATGGCGAGGTTTATAAAAAAGGCTGTGCCAACGTCCACCAATCTCATGAAATGCAGTTGGGGATGGAGCAACGCTCAGGTAAATTTCTGGTACGCTACTCCTTCAAACATGTCCTCTCTCATGCATGTCTAACCTTCGACCTGACCCCTTTCACGAACTATGAAAAAACAAGCCGAATAGCTATATGCTTCAAAAGGAAAGGAGGTGATTCAAAGGTCGCAAAGACCAAAAGAAGAGATATGTCCCAGATTCCATCTTTCAACTGCAAGAAGTATGGCCATTACAAGTATCAATGCAAGAGTCAGAAAGGAGAAGGTAAAGCTCAGCATGCTAAAGCTGCAGTGACCATCGACAGTGACGACGAGTTAGAGAAAGCTTTGCTGCTGACATGTGATGTTGCGGTGGAAGACCAGAAGAATATTTGCTTTCTAGACACTGGATGCAGCAATCATATGTGTGGCCAGAAGGAGCTGTTCTCATCATTAGATGAAACTCTCAGGTCTGAGGTGAAGTTCGGGAACTCTTGTATTGTTCCCGTCATGGGAAAAGGACACATCCACATCAATGCTAGAGATGGGTCCGGGCGACGTATTGCTGACGTGTATTATGTTCCAGGGCTCCACCAGAACCTTCTTAGCATGGGATATTCTCACAAGCAAGAGGTTCAATGGCACCAAGAGCCTAAAGAAAGGAAAGGTTCTCCTCGGACCATATAAGATGTTTCTCTCCCTAGACCAGTAGAGGTAGCAGTCTTGGGAGCAGTCTATGGATTTGAGGTCAAAAGCAAGTGAGGTTGAAAGCGAGCCAGTGAGAGAGCTTAGGCTAGTCGCAATCCCAGTCCCGGGGTAAGATCAGTCCCCAGTTAATATGGATAGTAGTCATCTCTGTTCCTTGGGGAAGGGGATGGTATGTACCCGGACAGTCTCTTTCTTTCCTTGGGAGGACGAGCTAGTACAGCTAGATAAGAGGGTAGCATTTGAGTTCCCCTCCTTTGTAGTAGGCTATGTTATTGCCCTTGTATAACCTTTTCTTTGTATACGTCCTTAGTCCCAAAAAAATCCTTTTTTTTTTAAGTTTTTACTGGTGAAGTACTTCCTATTCGATTGCTTTAACTAAAGCCCTCTTACTAAATCCAATCGGACAATATTGGAGAGACCCTTGCTACAGAAGAGAAAGAGTTACGCTAGTATACTAAGTTTAGTGAGAAAAGCAAGACGTTGTGGATTCAGGTGAGGCATTGTGTCGTCGAACGAACATGTTTGAGTATGGATCGTAATTGAGCGAAACATCTGCTCATCGAAACCTAGCCCAACCTACAACAAGCGAAGGTCTTGACCTGGAAGGGTCGAAGAGAGCGCTAGTAGATCGAGCTGTAGGTGCATGGACTTGGCTAGTGAAGCACAACCACTCATCTTTCAATATAGAGTGCTACCCTAGAGTAAGATGAGCGACCCCAGTGACAACGTTAGTTCCAAGGGTTCACTCCCTTCACTAGTCAACGAAGTGCATCTACAGATGTAGGCACATTCTTGCTTGATCATTTGCTCTCACTACCCTCCACCTTCTATGGAACAGCTCTTGTCCTAGATCGAGGGACTTATTGTCCTTTTGTCTTCCCATTCCTCCCGACCCGGCTGTCTTCGTTGATTGAGGAATGCGCTCCGGGGGCGGGGAAGGGGGAGTAGTTCATCCTGCGTTGACTTTCTCTTCTTACTACAGGAGTAGGGCAAGGATAATAGTTGATTACATACACCATTGTTGAGATTGAGAGTCCGCCTCGATCAAGTCTTTCTCTTTAGGAAGTCAAGTGTCCAATAACTAGTTCGAACCCCGGGGAAAGAAGGAAGCGTTGTAGGGCCTGATTGAGCGGGGGTCCAAGATTCCTAGGGGTTGAAACTGAACACTTACGGAATCTTCCTATGATTCTAGTTGTCTTTTTTCTGTTTGCTGTCCCGCTTCTCCTTTCATTTTTGTTGGTTTTTTTCAACGTTGGATCTGTCTTCTTGAGAAGCTTCATTTCCTTGCTCCGCTCCATTTTTATTGTCTTTATCTTTTCTTTCTGTTCTAGGCTGGCAGCCTTGAGAAAAGGGCTTTCAACAAGGAGAGAAAGTCTTGATAGGAGAAAGTGGTGCTATAAGAGAGAGCTAAATAGAGGTAGACTGGACTTGCTTAAGCTTGAGTTCGCCATTGGCTATGAGGCATGAACGAGAACCCGCTATGGTTGTTAGGAAAGAGGTCTTTGAGAGGGATTGGGATTTCCAAGTAGATAAGACAGTGTTGGCCTTGATTGAGAAGAAGGTTGAAGTGTGCCTGATCGCAGCTACTAAAAAAGTAATTGTCGGAGTTTCCTCAATCGGAGAAGCAAAAAAGAATTGTCAGAGATTTCCTTTGTCCGGAATGAGCTTCTACATAGGTCCTTCCGTAAAGGGGCTTTTCCAATCTGTCTAGCTTCGGTGTGTTCTTTGCGCCAATGAAAGGGCATCCTCCTTCTGCTAAGAGATTTGCCCGAGTGCTTGTCCTTGGCAACATAGCAAGCAAAATGACCCATATAATATAGGGGACTACCCGGCAAGCTCCGCATCTAGGATTCTGTAATCACACCCGGCCCCAGACCATGAAGCTTCTTTGGACATTGTTGAATAAACAACAATGATAGCGAATACTAAACAGGAGTCTTAAACGCGAGTGCTCCTCAACCCAGGATCACGAATTCCGGGCAGCAATCAACTTACTGAGAACGTTGAACAATGACTACGCCACCTACAAGGAAGTATGACCTATTCTATTAATGTTGATGGTTATCCCCCCTGAGGGAAGAATTAGCAACTCCGGACACAGGCAATCTATGAGAAACTGCAACGAGAACATCAAAGACAACGAAAGAAGAGCTTCTAACACAAGAAAAAGAGAAATCCTAAGGCTGGCATGCCCAGAAGCAGCTATCCAAAAATTTCTGCTACAAGGACGCCTAGTAAGAAGAAAGTCTAAGCAGCCTTAGCGCATCAACTACTTGGCTCAGGGGCTACGAAAATTTTTGATTCTATACCATACTCATTCCCCTTTTATTCGCCTCGACGTCTCCCAAACCTCTGGGCTTTGTTTCATTTTTTTTTAGGCTGCTAAAGCTTTTGATATAGAGCTTTCCCCAACAGCCGGAGCTAAAGGCTTAACCCATTGTTGAGTACCCAGATTCTTCAACCCCGACCTCAAGAGAATCCGGGGAAAGCTCCATATCAAAAGAAGCTTGACCGGTAGCGGTAGGGAGAGAGAAGTTTGGGATATCTTCTGAGTTTGGGGCTAAGGCCTGTAGCTATCGGAGTTTCACTCTTCTCTTCACCGAAATTGGAATCTACTTCACTAGATGGAACAAAGATCAAATCTTCCTAAGCCTAAACTTGCCTAATAAGGAAAAAAATCCCTACTAAATTGAATTCAATTAAATACCAAGTCTTTCTCGGAAAGCAGTAAACGAGGGAACGGAACTCGCTTTCGACTTAGAGGAAAGAGAGAAGATTTACTTCGTAAAGCAGGCGCATAGAGGCGAGTCAAGGGAAAGTCAGCTAGACTAAAGAGGAACGAGACTAACAACCAGATCGACTAAAGGCGTTGGCTTACAGCGAAACTAGGGCTGAAAGGATCGGAGTTGAAAACTGTTTGCTCGACTAAAAGCTAGATCGACGAAAAGGTTTCCATTTTCGGGTCTTCTCTTTATTGAAAGTAGGAGATAGCCTGGTCTGTGACTTAGTAGCCTAGCAGAAAATGTTAGATTTGGAGCTAGAAAAGATCTAATCTAACATACTTTTCTCTTCCTTGCATCTACGCATCGAAAAAAATGTTCTTTACCCGTAGAGCACAAGACAAAAGACAGTATGATATGATCAGAAGAGAAGGCCAAGGGTTAGTCCATTTCCCTTTTGGTACGTACGAAAGAGGGATCTTCCTTTCTTTGGGACTGAGATAAAGATCAAGGGAAAGCCTGAAAGTAAGATAGTGAAAGCAATGGCTTGGGATTTTATCCACTCGAGATAGGGAACGAGCAGATGCTTCCTCAACCAAACAAGAAGACTACTTGCGATCAAATCAAGAACGAACAACCTGGCCCTTTAGGAGATTGAAACTTTGTGTGTTCCGTTAGTAAAGAAAAATTGGAAATAAAGATATGATTGGTAAGCTCAATCCATAACTTACTGGCTTTCAACCTGCTTCCGTGACTGGCCTTTCGGGACTGGCTGACGCTGACACCCGAACTCCATTGGCTGATTGACGAGCTGGAAGGCAAGATCTTGTTGGAGAGGCTTCCTATTTGCAAGACAACCTCTTCGAAGAGAAAACCAACAAAGCAGACTCGCTAACTCCCCTAGTTTTGACCTAATGAGCTTTCTTTACGTTGAGTTAATTAACCCGGCGGGTTCGCCTAGATGCCTAGTAAAGAACGAGCTGGTGGGAAAGAATTGGCTAACGACTGACTGTGAGAAGTCTTTGTTAAACCTCTTTTTCTTACTTAGATATTAAACAACAATGATGGTAGCTTCCTTGTTCTTGCTCTCCCTCTTGCTTGACTCGAGTGTACTCTCTCTCTTGAAGGAAGAAGAGACAGAGAGTAGATCAGGGTCAGGTGTTTTTTGTGAGGCTATAAAAAGATACTGGCTGAACTAGCAGTGAAACTCGAAGCTATTCCAACAGCAACTGCCACTCGTTATCTCTTCGAACTGGCACTCAAACGTTATGGGTTGGTGGAAAGCCGACTCTAGTAGAATAACAGGGGGAGAAAGACGCGAAGAATGAGGTAGAGGAGGGAGCGCCCTTTGCCCTAAGAAATAGGCGGCTTCGCCTTCAAGCCGTCAAAAAAAAAAATCGAGCTAATATGTGATCATGACAGTACACTGATGCATAGGTCTTTTTTACGGCCTTTTGATCATGATGCATCATGAACGTGCCAATATGTGATCGGGGTGAGCGGTGGTTAGATATAGGGGCGGCTTCGCTGGCTTGGATTGGAATCCAGGGCGGTAGCTTTCCGATCGCTTTTTGAGGCCGGTTTGGATGAGCGTGGGCAAGTTCGGGATTCGCTATCGCTTTCGGCTTGGAGCGGCTCACCCACCCCCCTTGTCACAGTCACAACAAGGGCGAAGTCGCTTCAGCGAGTCTAAAGGCCAAAGAGTGATCTTTGAACGCTACTACGCATCACCTAATAGTGGTTGGTAGGTTTGGGTATAGCAGGACTTGAACCTGCGACCAGTAGGTTAAAAGCCCACTGCTCTACCAACTGAGCTATACACCCCTAAAAAAGATTGAGTATTAAATAAGGATTGGTGCGGAAAAGAAAAGAGGGCGGCCCCTCTTCTTCTCATCATATTAAAAGGGCGCGGCTCTGTATGAGGCTCGTACTGCAGAGCAAGCGAAGAAAACTACAGGGCGCGCGGTTAGCACTCCTGCAAGAAAACGGCCTAGCTAACGTTGCCCTATTGAAAAGTCAAGGAAAGCCTTGATCGATATGAGAAAGATGCGCTCAAGCACCTTTCTTTCTTAGGTTGGTTGCTTCCACTCATTGAAGATTCTATCTACAAAAGAAGGGGGATACTCAAGTTGCTCTCACTGACACTATCTACAAGAAGGTGAGGTCGTCTTTCTTTCAGCCGCCGTACGGTTCTTCGCCTTAAAGCCTACAAGGAGAAGGAGGAAGGGGAGGAGCAGAACTCTATGTAATTACGGTCTTTTTTGGCCGTTCTTCCGGTCGAGCACTCTCTTTTCTTTGTCCAATTCCGTCTTACCAAAGAAGACTGACTCCTTACCAACCCGCGAAGGGTTGTGAGGTTGGACCAGGTACGAAGAATGAATCTATATCTGTGCACGGAAGTTGCTGGCCGGCGGCCGCTCAACTCTTCGAGCGCAATGCAGTGGTGGTTGGTTCCGATTCGACAAGGGTAGAATGCCTGGTCGAAGGTCCAGTACAGTAGGTAGCAGGCGTGTTCGTTTTGGCTCCCGAGCGAGAACGATAAATAGGCGATGCACCATCCTTGCTGCTATGTACGTTGACCTTGCCTTGACAGATTCATCCAATTGAACCCACACTCAAAGGAGGACCACAAGCTCGGGGCTCGACGAAAGAGAAAGTATCAGCAAACATAAACTTCTTGGGGTTAGCAGTGAAAGAAAGAGCCCGGCATTCATTTCTTCAAAAATCTGAAGGGATGAGTCTACTAAAAGAGGGACCAGCCTCATCGTGGTGATTAGAGGACATCTCTGATCGTTCACCTCTAATGTTACACGTTCCCTCCCAGTTATATGATCAACGGGATCAGTCGGCTAGAGAGCGGGGCTCTTCTTATGGAGGGAAGGCTAAGTAGTCCCCTCTACTGATCGAACCCTCAGTTCGGAGGTCTTCGTCAACATGTTACGAGGCTCCAGTCTTCGGCGGGTCACCATTACTTGACTTCGAAAGGCGAACATCTGGGCAAGGGAAAGCGCAGTGCGCCTGGTGCAAATTTATTTTTTCATGAGATACCAATCAGAATGGAGGGCCCCCTACCTACGTACATGATTGATAGAATCACTACGTAGGGGGGTGGCGGTCAACTTGAACTTGATGCGGGAGAGGCATGAGTGCAGTTCGATCTTGTGGTGTATTCGTTTATAGTGACTAGGGCCTCTTTCTCGTTGATCAGTTCGCCTCCGCGGGTCTCCATTCTGTAGGCGGTTTTGTCAACGAACGCGTCTCGGGCCGGATTGACTAACCTAAGCCTTAAGGGGGCCTTGCCATAGTTGGGTGCTCTGCTTTAGTGTGATTGACGAAGGCTAGGCTGGGTTTGGTAATACCCAAAACAAATGAAAAGAGATCGGGGTCGATCGTTGGCAAGGAACTTGATCCCCCCAAAAAAAAGGGGGGGCAGCTGCGGTCGAACTCTCATTCTTGAAAGAAAGAAGTCGGGGCCCTTTTACCAAGTCTACCGGATAGAAGATGATAGAGGAGCAACGTAGTTGCCTTGCACAAGACGGTGCCGTCTCACTTCGAGTTCCTTCCTTCGTAGTCAAATCTGATGATACGCTTCGGCGATCTTACCTACCAAATAAAAGGCCTGCTAGGTGATCGAAATCGCTCAGGTCAGTGAGGACTCACTCACTTACTCCAACTCTATCTAATAGTTTCTTCTATCTATCTATCTATCTACTGAATTCAAAAGGTGACCCGCCGCGCCGGGTTAGTTGAGTTGATACAGCTGTTGTACTACTTGACTGCTAAAAAAAAGCTTACGTAAGAACTGGAAGACTCTTGTATGTACGGTAACCCTATCTTCCGCTACTGGTGGACTGTTGCACAGAAAGGCCGACAGAAGCAACCTTTCTTAGCGCGCTTTTCAAGCGCTTAGCTTCTGCTAGCGGCGGGCGGCAAGGCCATAAAGGTTGTTCAGTTGGAAGCCTAAGCCAAGAAAGGTACGAACGAAGTGACGGGCCCCAGCTAGAGATAGGGTAGTGGGGCGGCTTTGAAGCTATAGAAACAAAAAGGCTACTTAAACGCTTTGCGATAGGAGCTTGCGCGTGGCCCTCTATAGGAAATCAAATAGCATAGGCATCACAGCAGCTAATGGGTTGTATATAGGTCTTTAATTCTTTGGAAAACGTTGAAAATAGATATGGATTCGCCGTAATTCTCGAAAAGCGGAACGAATCGTCGATTGAAAACTGAACTAACCCCCCTTTTTTTTACCCGCCCACTGACCCCATTTAACATTATCCGCTGCCGCTTGTCCTAAGAATACCTTAGTTTCCATTCCGTTAGCCCCAACGACAAACGGGCTACTTATAGCCCTTTTTTAGGCACCTGAGCTGCAGTGTTAACGCGCTGCTGGCGGTTTAGGTGTGACTAGACGCGAGGTAGGAGGCATACATTTCTGCCTGCTCTTTTGTCGACTGTTATGTAACCTCTCACATGTTGGTAGTCTTACCCTTTAATAATTAGGATAGGATAACATCTGATGGTCTGATCAGTGGTATTGCGAGCCAAAGGATCTAGTTAGACCCCTGGATACACAATACCTCGATTCGCTCGAGCCCTGCTTTGGTCTCTGGTTTGATGGTTGCACGTGCTAAAAATCCGGTACATTCCGTTTTGTTTCCTATCCCAGTCTTTCGCGACACTTCAGGATTTCTCTTTTTTCATTTCGGCGGATTGTATGCCGGACGACAGCTCCACCGACCCCCGATGGGGCTCCGGCATTGTTGTCAATGCCATGTCGTTAATTAAAAAAAGACTTATCGAACTGGAAGAGCTTGCCGGTATCACTTGGTAAGCAAGCAACCCATTTTTTTCCAGTTTTTTCTCTTCTTTCTTTTTTAAAGTCGCGATCAGAATGAAAGGTAGTTCACTGGATATGCCTTTTGATCCTCAACCCCCGGCTGACCCAATCGTAACGATAGATCTAGATTAGATTTTTCAGCAGGATCCATAGCCAAAGCGATTGTTGGATTATTAATCAAGACAAAGATAACGATTAGGAATGCTAATCCCACTAGTGCCATTCTTTGGCATATCCCCGGTGAGCACGGCATTAGTGCTTGCGGGCTAGCTAGCCCTCCTGGCCCCCTTACGATCCCTGCGTCCCTCAGAATCCTCGCGGCTGACATTTCCGATGTTCCCCCCCTTGCGGGCAGGGTAAGCAGATTGGGTGTAAGAGCTTGTGTATTGGTTCTACTTTGCTCCCTCACCCTTCTGCTTCTTTCTATATACGCGCTACCTGATAGAAACGTCTTCCTTAAGATTGGCATCATTGGAGTAACATTCGAAAACATAGTTCGCCTCGTCCACAGAAAGTTTTTATTTCTTGCTTAGAGTTTTTAGGAAAGGCACAGAGGTTTTGTTGGTTGTTTACCAACGACAATATGGGAAATCTTTTTTTCATTCCAGACCAGACTACTAAGTAAAGAAGTAATTGGCCCCAAGCTAAGTCCTTGTAAAAGAAAAAGAGTGCCTCCTCGTTCATCCCGCAGTTTCCGTTGTCACGAAGCAGAAGTCTTTCCCCGGTGCCCCGCCTTAGCTCTAGTAAATTCATTAAAGATTGGAATACTCAATCCTCTCTCTTCTCTTTTAACAAAAGCATGTATGTGGTTGTTTTGTTGTCCCTCATCTCATTTCTTATTGTCCTTCTTAGGGGAATGTAAGAGGGAAAGCCCTTTTTGTTTCATTTTTATTTTTTTGTTCCCCACTAGGGAGGGGATTCTCCTCACATACTGAGAGATCAACCTTTCCTGGGAGATTTACTTTCTTCCCTGTGCTCTCATATACTCCTTACTTCGAACTCGAATAAGGTTTTGAAAGAATGGCTTTTGTTCAAATCATCCGCTGCTAGTGCTTGAGAATGAGTTGCCGCTTTTAATGGTGTTGGAGGAAGAGAAGGGCTTCTGGAGCCTTTGGAGAGAGAAGAGGGGGAGGACAAGATAAAGATAGTTTTGGTAGCATCCGATTTGTAACTACTCGTATCAGCTCAACCAGTAATTAGTGCCTTTCGGAACTCTATTACCTTCCCTTCTTCCTTGACTGTTGAGTTGATGCGACGGTAACTAGATATTTCTTTTGAATTGACACAATTTAAATTAAAAAAGGAAGTAAGGTAAGGCACTAGTCTCCTGTTTGAGAATAAACTGCTATTGAATTCACAGCTAGTCTTTCTCTTGTGAACGACTCCGCTGCAAGAAGAGTAAGCGCTCTTTTCAATATCCGGTGTGTTCGTAGGAGCTCTAAGCCTATCCGCTGTTGAATAACCGGTGTGCAGATGAATAACCGCCGGTGCACTAATAGGAGTAGACATTGGAATAAGAGCTGTTGTCGGACGTTAATCAGTAACCGGTGTGATGTTAGCAATTGAATGCGTATCGGCTGTGATCCTTTCTGCTGTGATTGAATCAGTAAGCGCGGGTACAGTAAGCGCTGCGGATCTGATCGTCTAAAAAATTACCCTCATTCGATCTCAGATGGGATGAATACAAAGGAAGGCAGGGAGTAGCACTAGTCTCAGGGACAAATGCCACAGAAGAAGGAGAAGTAGCTGCTCTCGAATGCCCTCTTGCTGTTCTCGAATAAGCTGTTTTCGACGCTAACTCGAAATTGAATAAATAAGATCGGACGATTCTTTACCTTCAGCTTAGATTCGCATGAGGACGATTTCCGCCTCTAGTAAGAAGGAGATCGGACATGATCAATAGTAGATAGAATAAGTAGACAGGAAAGAGGGAAGCGACGGAAGAGGGAAGGAAGTCAGTTGAATTTGGTAAATCGTATAATAAGAGAAAGGCTGCACATAAAAAGAAAAGGGGAGTGAGTGGGCTACTGGCCCTAGCACACTTAGATAAGGCACGGAACTTATAGCAATTGAAGAAGAATCCGCAGTAGAAGAAGGTGCAGCTATTACAGACTCGGTTGTTAAAGAATAAGCTGTTGAGGGAAGAACCGCAGTAAGGACACTAGTCTCGGGGGCATGCCCAGAATCGGATTGATGGCAGAGAATGCGCAAAGTGACAAATGTGAGAATCAGCAGCAGGAGCAGTAGGAGGGCTTTGAACGAAAGCGAATAGTGCCTCACTTGCCTGAAAGCAGGAAGCATCATATCTTATTATACGAATACAAGCTGCTTGAGAATCAGCTGTTGTCGCAATTGAATCAGAAGGAACTGCACATTCACAATGGCAAGAGCAAGACATTTCAAGAATGGGTTGTTCTCAGAGATGCTACATAAGCGCTGTTAGGACTAATCCGTATATAAGAAAGGATGCTAGAGACTTCAGCTGCACATGAATCAGCAACTTTTGAATCAAAGCGATAGGCCCCTGGTTCTATTAGTTCAATCAGATCTAGGGGATTTCCTGCTTTCCCGCTTCAATCGTGCAACTTTATCAAAGACCGGGCTAATTGCCCTAAGGCAAAGAACTGATGCCACTTGTCCTGAACAGCTAACTGTCATTTATTTACCGAAGCGCCCCTTTCTTGATTTAGGAGTTCGACACCCGGTTAAATATGTCTATCGCAGCAAATCCTTCTCACAGTCTATAGCCTTTGGCCTTGCTTTTCATAGCCTTATTTACCAGGAAAGATCAGATGGCATCTCTTAGCAAGAAGGTTTAGAATCCAGGTGGCGAGAGGGATGACTTTCCCAAGGAATGCTTACCGAAGCGAAATGTTAACTACTTCAAATCCCAAATTCCCCGGGGGGAAAGCGCAATCACAACTGTAGAAGCTAATCCTCTTACTAGCGGACTTCCATCTCAAGCAGCTCCTTCTGTAAGACCTTGGTCAATCAGTTCCTTTTACTCATATTCATGTGCTGCGGATTCTCGAACAAGAACAGCAGATTCAATGTCATCCTCTTCTACTAGTGATTAATGTGCGAAAACAGCCTCTTCTGGGCATGTCCCTGAGACTAGTGCAATCCGGGCATTTCGGGAGAAAACCGTTAGCAATAAATCCCTCTCGCCAAGAAGACTAAATGATAAAGAACCTTCCTTGCCTTACTATGATTCCCATCTCGAAATAAAACCTGTTAAAAAAAATATCCCTCACAGGAAAAAGGCACAAACAGCCTATTTGTACTAACAGGACCAGGACAGCTCCTTCTGTGCTTAAGCTTGCTCTAGCTTCCCTCACTTCTTGTTATGCGTCCTATTCTCTTAGTCTACTATGCATGGCATGCCTGCTCGTAGCGCCCAGATCTTTCTCTTCCTATTTATGTGCAATTGACTGCGTCAGGAAAGGGAATCGGTGGGGCTTTGCTTTGTTTATCCCGCTAAACAGCTGTTATTCCGACAACAACAGCCGTTATCCCGCCTACTCCTGCCCTTACTAATGGTCAATCAGTTCCTTGCCTTCCCCAGCGTCGAAAGTGCGTAGCGCACTATTCGCTTTCAGTAAAGTAGTGTACACCGCCAACAAAGACAAGCAATACAGGGTCTTCAAGGAAGAGGTTAGGTCCCTAGCTTCAGAAGTGGCAGCAAAGCACTTGGCTAAATCATCATCGGCAGATCAAAGCGCAGTAAATAGAGTCCCAGGTGCAGGAGAGGGAAAGGTAGCAAGATCTCGGCCAAATTGACATAGGAGTGATTGAAGCGATTGGACAGCTTTCCTTGGCCTTAATCATATCCCTTCCTCTAAGGAGTGAAGTTTGAAGGAGAGAGAAAGTTCTTTTATCAAATAGTCCCGCTTCCTTGCTTCGAGGAGCATAATGCATAGTATAAGAAGGGACATAGAAGGAGCTGCTAGTAGTAGGATGCACAGAGGGACTTTAGTCTCAGATTCATGCCCAGAGTCAACTGCTGGTGGTTCAGAAAGTGAATCAGATTCATCCTATAATAAGTAATAAGATGGTACGAAAGGGATTGATTGGGATTCATCGACATCTGAGATTCATTTTGAAACCAATGGCAGATCTTCCTCAATAGGAACTGAACTGAACGCTGGCATGAGGAAAGCTTTGCTACTTCTCAGTGCATGAGGAATGAAAAGCGGAAAGAGCCTATTCGAGAACAGTAACAAGAGTCCTTAATTGCGGATTCGCTCTCAAATCGTCCTTCTCATCTTTAAAAGCCAAATCATCGTCCGCATCTAATCAATCCCCAATCGTCTGGTATCCCTTTCTCCCTTTTCTCTTTCTGCAAGAAATCGTCCTCATCGAATTGTCCGCATGCGAATCCTTATCCTCAAAATAGCGTATTCGTGGTATTCTCTTCCCAACAGCTTATTCTATTCCGAATTCCTACTCAATGTAGTGCACTCGCTCGCCTTCGGGTGAGGGAAGAGTTCGTAGCTTCCTAACTTGCCGAAGATAAGGTATTCATTAAAGCAGTAATCATCGAAGGCATACCGATACCGAAAGAATAAAGGTAAAAAGTATCCGGGTTAGAGTCACCAAGAAAGCAAGCCGGGAAGGCATAGAGTCGACGCAGTCAAGCAGGAAATCCCGTAATCGACGGCAAAAAGGCATACTAAAAAGTACAGGCAGAAGGCGCGCTAATCAAATCCTCTCTTTCAACTCTATCCCTTCTTGGTCCCAGCTAACCAAGCTCATTCCCAGCTCCCTATGAGCTCAGAGTCGCTAACGCTAAGAGGAATCAGAGCTTATTCCATCATTCCCATAGTCACAAGGGAAACCGAACCCAAGTGAAGTTAAGCCGAGTCCTTTTCTTCCTTTGCTCCCGGGCATTCACTGCCGGTCACTCCTAAATCTACCGGGAGCCTGGTATGGACTGCTAAATCGATTCCTCTTAGCTTGGCTACTTTACCTTTACTACGATATCACCAGATTAGCAAGAAAAGCTTTCCCTGTGACCTGGTTCAAGCTTTGTTTTGACTTCAAGCGGAGCGGATCAGGATTTTATTGAAAAGAAATCTCCTCAGCATTAAATGAAAGTGGGTCTATCGATACAAGTGGTAAGACCGATAATTCAGCATCCAAGACCTGGCCGATGGCTACTTCAAATTCTAGTGCCACTTATTTTAACACAACTCGGGCTAATCGACTCCCAGCCTAGCTAGACCTGGTGAAAGCAATCAAGCCAAAGCAACACTTATTCCTTCAACGGCAAGAGCTGCAGATGAAATAGCAATGGTTATGCCGACATTTCCCCTTATCTTATTTATTCCGATCCGGATTCCATTCTTTCGGTTAGGACTCTTTAAGAAGAAGCAGCTCTTTCATCCGCATCTGGTGGAGGAAGGGGAGAAGGAAGAAGTCTTACCTGAGTAAGCCTTAGGCCTTAAGGAAGTCACTTTCCAATTCGGGTTCAATGATTAAGGAGTTTGAGTGAACACCCGGTCAAATGGATTTAGGAAAGCTTCCACCTATCATAGCACACGTGAAAGCCCTCATACCCACTCTTTCACCCCGCCCGGTTCTTCTTCTTTCGGGCGGGCCTCATCTTCTTCGTGAGAAAAAGACTACAACCCAGACCTACATGGACTTCAAATTTACTTCTGATCCTAACTTTTTAAACCCGGTTCCTCACGCTGCCCATGAGTACGTCCGGGGTACAGGTTCACTTTACCTGCTCAATCTCCTGCGGGGACGGGGGCTGGTTTCCCTGCGTAGGAGGTATCTTAGAACGGTCAGTCGGGTGACTGATCTTGAGTTCAACTCCTCCCCAAGAATATTTGAATAGAACATCAACTCCCTGAGATATAGCAATCCGTTCGAGTGCCTTTCTATCCGGATAAACAAGGCTAGAATAAGATAGATGAGGAAGAGCCCTTAGATACAAAGGAGAATTAGAAAAAAAGAAAACACCTTGCGGTTCTCAGCAAAAAAGCTGACCCAATGCGCGACTCTTTCCAACATATTGAAAATAGTAAATGTAAGAGAAATTCAAATGTTATAACTCCCTCCAGTACGTCAGGAAACACCAGGCTCTTCCAACTTCAAATTACTATATACGCACGCTGTTCGACTGAACTCGTTCGCGTTTTGGCTCCGCGTTCATGAAATTCCAACACCAACAACAGAAAAAAAATTCTTCGATCTAAATTTCGGGCGTATGGAATTCGTTTATCTCTAGTACTGAGGATAGAAGAGGAAGGGGAATCCATCAAGGTTTTTGGCTCGCAATAAAGCTAGGGTCCTGATCGAGCAACTAGTAATCCTATCTATCCACCTCTCCAGACACAATATCTTGAGTACCAATGATGGTGACTACATCTGCTGGCATGTGATGTTTGGACATAGAATCGAGTCCTTGTGAATGGGCAGAGCCAGGTGCTCTTATTTTACGACGGTAGGGACGATTGCTTCCATTACTGACCAGAAAGACACCAAATTCTCCTTTAGGTGCTTCAACTGCAGTATAGGTAGAAGGAGTTGGTACGGAAAAACCTTCTGTATAAAGTTCGAAATGGTGAATTGAGGTAGAGTAGACCGATGATCCTGTAGTCATTTGACCGGCTATTGAAAGAAAAAGCTTGCATCCCCTCCCCCTAAACTATAACCGGTCCCATCTCTCTCCAGACCTAACGTGGTAGTTTCCCATCATAGGGCTTTCTATCTATAGATTGAGCCATTACCAAGGAGCGTCTTCGTTCAGAACTCAGTTGACTGTTTCTATAGATAAGGCGGAGCGTCCTTGGCTCAGCATTATAGCACATAGGGCTTCGGCGCTACTACAGCGTTTCGTTAACTCGAAGCGCCTCGCTACGAGAATGACGCTTTGCTAACGCTCGGCTAAGTCTTGAACCTTTGCGCTGACCGTTCGCTTTCTCAGTAGCAAAAGCGCTTCTCTTTGCCCCTTAAGTAGAAGGACAAGAAAGATATTTTATGTTTTATTGCTCCCGCTTCCTCTCATCTGCGCTTGTCAAGCCTACTTTACTTTTTGGGAGGTGATACAGCGGTTGAAGCGGACATTTCGAAATGACAGCTTCAAAATCTATTTAGATATATATACACGATCACGGTTAGCCCGGACTGCGTTCCGGAAAAAGTGGCCTACTTGAAAGAATGGGCGGGCACTCTCGTGTTTCAACCCCACTATACTATTCATAGTTGTGGGGCACTGTGTACTTACTTTACTAGTTGCAAGTGAATGGGGCCGGTGCGTGGCGAAGGGAACGGTTCTGAAAGCCATTTCTCGCCTCAACCCCCTAAATTGGAAGAGGGGTACTAACCAAATAGGGGGTAATTGCTTCGCACCTGACTGTGATAGCTCTCTCGATACCTTATTGGAGCTTTGTAACTAGTGGCCGGTTTCCCGTCGCGTTAGCCTTTCTTTTCCCAGTGCGCGGAGCCCCAGGTGTTAGTGGTTTATCATTGGGTCAATAAAGCTAATCCCTCTTTTTTTTTTGTGCTACTCCTACTCCTAGGGCGGGAAGAAGATAAGAAAACGCGAAGCCTTCTCTTGCTTGGTTTCCCAACCTGTTGCTTCTGCTTCTAAAGGCTGCCCTCTCTCGGCTGGATGTTGGTCCAGCCTACTACGAGGATCCCGTATCCAGCAACCCATACAAAGGGCTTCAAAAGTCCTTCGTATAGGTTGGAGCGTTGAAGCTTACCAACAACAACGAGAAAGGTCCAAGTTGGAAGCTTGTGCGCAGGAGCGCACTTCCCTTTTCCCGGTTTGGGTCCCGTGGTTCCTATGCCGCCGCGTTTCCCGGGCCTTTTCTTTTAGTGCTTCGACCCGAAGCGATAGCTTCTAGCTAGTTCAGTGGATAAGATGGCTGCGCTCCAGCTCACTCAAGAATGGGACGGCAGTGGTCCACCGGCAAGCTCGTTCTGATCTTGGACGCAGTACATTGGAATCCTGAAGCACCACCACGAACGCTACCGCGCGTTCGCCTGCGGTGCGGTAAGGCACCACCCTGTTGTGCCAGCAGCCAACTCCGGCGTGTCAGCTTAGTTATCCTCATCAAGCCACTTACTTGATGTCTAGCTTCCCAACTGGTAGATGGTTTCTTTTCCCCCAGATCAATGAAGAAGGGAGAAGTCAGTTGATTCTTCCGACGAACTGGAAGTATGCCGGGGCGGGGGGACGGGAAAAGAAACGGCTCCGAATCAAAAATTGTGGGTTCCCAATGCTTCTCCACGCCCAACGAGATGCGCCAACCTCGGGATGCTTTACTCCTAACCCCACAAGGTTCCGAGACGGAGCTTAACCTGAGTCTCGGTTAAGAACGGCGATGATCTACGTTTCACACGGCGCACGATTCCATAGATAGTTTCATTCGACATCGTGATGGAGGACATAGCTTACGATCATCGGCTTTGATCATGCCACTAGGCATTTGATTAAGACATTGCACAATGATCCGAACACTTTGTCGCATCTCTTCGATACGGATACAGTAACGATCATAGCGATCCCCTCTGGTACCTACTGGTACGTCAGGATCCGATTGGTCATGAACATCGTAAGGTGCTGCTCTTCGCGAATCCCAGCATACCCCTGGTTGGGATGGGTAGGCCCACCACTTCACTTTCACTTAGGCCGGGGCCAAGTCAGTGGGGGGACCCTGTCGGGCTCCTCCCCCCCCCAAAAAAAACAAACTGTACGTGAGAGTTTCCCTTCATACAGCTCGAATCATTCTCAGATGCCCCGAGAGGCATCCTTTCCTTGTTTGCTGGGTTGGTTCACGCGCGCGCGAACGAGCATCGGCCGCAACAGCAGGAAACTTTGACAGAGTCAGACACAACGCTACATCCGCACGCAAAAGGAATGTGGTTCTGGTTGAGACTTTCTTTCCCTTATTAGTAAAGGGGGCGCGGGACGTTCGCGGAGTCCGTGCCTTCCGTACCACCACAAGACTGGTCGTTCTTGGGCGGATCCCGCTCCTAAACAGTTGGGATAGGGGGCAGGGGACCGCCCGATTCGACCTACTTTTGGATAAGAAGAAGGCGAGCTGATCTGCTTTGATCACGGAAAAAGCCCAGTCAGCCACCAACTCGGTGCAGGTCACGTGACCTACAGCTCGGCCTTCGCTTTTTGAGGCTTCCTCTACCCACATCTCTATGTGCCCGCGGCACTTCCATATGGAGAAAGATAGGCTTACCATGTTCCATCAATAGCACCTAACCTATGCCGATTTTGGCGGACCGTGCTCCACCCCGGTGAACTCATGCGGTTCCGACATGCCCAGAGGCCAGAGGCGAATCTGTTCACGGTCCGTAGGACCAACACCATTCGAAGGTGGGTGGCCCGCCCCTCCTAGAACAGTCATGTTTGACTGGGCTTACACACATTCGCTGACTTACGCTGTCCCCCCTCAGCTCACCCTAGCCCCGGGCCTTTTGCTCTTCTAATGTAAGCTCCAAGGCTTCACACCAAGTCTTCACTGACATAATATGCATGCTTAAGTAGGGTCAGGCAGAACCGTTGTTGCCTGATGGGAACTTCCCCCATATTGCTATCAATGTCTTCATGTCGCACGACCTCTTAACATTACACCACTGAATCCCCAATCCTTTGCTTGCTGTGCAGTGACAGTACCAATATCCACTAATCGTTGTTTCCAGATACGGTTGCCGGTTGACATCTCTTCTAATTCGTCGATACGAGAAGCAAATTGTTGTGTGGAGGAATCAATATCTCGACATAAGCCAAGAGGCAGATCTTGTGCCACTCCACCTGGTCGTATGAAACTTGCATGCATCCTGGCTCCCGAGACTCTTTCATAGAATTCCAACAATTTCTCCCGCTCCTCAAAAGCCCACAGGAACGGAGTTGATGCTCCCACATCCATAGCATGAGTAGTTAAAGCAAGTGAATGATTTGAAATTCGAGTTATTTCACGGAATAATACTCGTATATATTGAGCTCGTAATGGTACCTCGCAATTCAAAAGTTTCTCTACGGCTGAAGAATGAGCGTGTTCTTGGGCCATCGTAGAAACATAGATAGGGTCGACGACGGAACGAACAACGAAACTTTACGACAGCTTTTTCGTACACGTTCACTTGCATCACATACACAAGTGCTCTCTGAACCGTGCAATAAGGTCACCCATAACACGGCTCTCCCACTTGAGTTACCTTAACCCCAGGCCATGCTATTCAATGATATTGGAAAAAAGGCAGCGTAAGGTAACAACTAGTATTGAAAGCTGGTCGCCTTTGGATTGGAAGCGTTCGCCGGTAACCAAAGCGTCTCGTTCCCGCCTTTGGTACTTTGCAACTAGCTTTTTTAGGTTATGCTATAGCAGGGGGCAACGCTCTGGATCCCCCCTGCTTGCAGAAATGAATGGATCAGAAGGGGGCTGAGTTCTATTTCCGGGCCGGGCGGGAGGGGAAGGCCATAAGATAAGATTGCCCTCCCGGTAAGGAAGAGAGGAAAAAGGTGCTGTCATCTATCTCGACTAGTTTCCCGAAGCGTTGGAAATCCAGTTCTTTTTGCTCAGAGAATCACTGGCTCCGCTCCTTCGTTTCGCCAACAAAGAAGTCATCCTTTAAGATTTCCCATTCCTTCCCTGCCGAGCCGCCTCTCTTCGCCATTCGAAGTACTACCTCTGCCTTCCCTTTTTATAACACACCCAGGCGCCCTCCTTTCCAATCACTAAGAAAAATTCAATACCAAGCAAATAAAAGAGTTGGCTTTGGCCCTGTCTGGAAAGGAAAATCTGAAAGGTAAAGCTTCGTCTGTTATTTATCCGGCCCAGGGGAGTTTACTCGACCCATTCCCCAGTCTCCCGCACTGCTCAAGGTTGTGTGCGACTCCGTATGAGGACCTCCTTCCCTTCTGCCCACTCTCCGTTCACACGGTTCTCAAAGCGGAGGAGGAAGGGTTAAAGAAGGTACCACGAGCCCTCTGTCCCACACATCTATCCAGAAGCAAGTGTAGTTCACCGGTTCCACCGAATGCTCCTATCTCTCGGCAAAGATCGTGTGAGTGTGCAGTTATGCTTCGGATGCTTCGCCATAGAATAGATCGACCCAGTTCCCGTTCTTTTCCGATGCACTCGCTTTATATCTCCGACACACAAGGAAGGACGCGGTGGGAAGGAAGCAGCCCTTGCCTCTGTCCGGCCGATCATTCCGCTGGCATCTTGCATTCACGCCTCCGTTTGACTGCCGCTCGGGGATGTAGTTGTAGATACGTTAGTCAACGTGGGTCGTTTGCTCCACCTGTTATCTCCTTCTACGACATGCTGTTGTCGTCGCCATATTCCATATGTCACTTAGTCATCTCTGCCTCGCTGCGGGTCAGCACCTCCGAAAGAAACGGAGGACTTCATTCAGTGACTCCGCGATCGCCCTCTAAACGATCAGAATAAGGTAAAGCTTGAAGATAAGTTTTGTACTCTATTAATTTCTCAGTCCCTCTAGTCGGGTGGGCGCCGGCCGGTCTTTCGACCAGATCCCCCTAAAAACCGTACGTGCGGGTCTCCCCGCATGCGGCTCACGCCATTCGAGGTGGCCCAGCCCAGCATTCATTCGAAAATCCTGTAGTACAATTGAGACTGCTCGACCTCGGAAGCGAATTCGCGTGTAGGCAGCGCACTCACTCTAACGGCGTACCGTTGACTCTATCTATTCATTGAATTTGCTTGAAACCTTTTTTTATATAGGCTCGCTCCCTCTTTTTCCAAGAATTTATGCACTTCCCTTTACTCCATAGGGCCCTCTTAGGGGAAAAGCCTTCCATTTCCGTCAAATGACCCGGCCTCCCCTGGCTCTTCCACCGTCCGGGCTCCCTTTCCTCCCTATGCGTTGCTCCCCCGGCGCAGGCCTACCACGCTTCGCGCCTGCGGCATTTTCGCCAGACGGTCTTTGCCAGTAGTGCCATCCTCCCCGCTGGCTGTATGGGCGGATTGTCCCTCGCTGCTGCGTTCTGTTAGGCGGCTATGGAAACCAGGAACAAATGTAGTTGAATGGGACAGCAGGCGGGTTACACGTTCCACTGTGCCGAGATGTGAGGTGCAGGTGGTGATGATCACCCCGGGGTATGCGCTAGCGCCCTTGACAGGCACTCCAGGACCCGCCAACGCTCATGAAAACCCGGGTCGGTCCTCCATTCATCCGACCGGAGGTGTGGATAACGAGGCCACCTTCACAACCTTCTCCCTTCTGTCCCTATGTTGTAGTAAGGTAGGGCGGTTCGCTTGAGTTGCTCAACCGCCCCTGAGCCCGGTGCTCATGACGCGCTACGGAACCTCAACCGTGCCGGGGGACCAAGCAGGGCATAGCTAGCGGCATAGGAGCCGACTCGGCGTCAGCGGCTTCGTGCCGCACTGGAGTAATCCAATATGTGGTTCCGCACGTTCCACCACTTCTCCGTTCATTTCCAATACTGATCGTGAAACACCATGAGCAGCAGGATGTTGAGGTCCGAAATTCGAAGTGAAATTTTTTATTTGCTTGTTCCTAGTCGTCATGGGAAAGAAATAAGAAAGATATAAGAAAGATATTATTCCCTGAGAGCTTGTCCAGTACTACCAGTACCAGAAATGCATCTCCTTGCGTGCGAGAGACTTCCATGCCAGCCGTTATTCCCGGCTCTGTTATGAAAGAAAGCGGCAGACTAATCAACCAGGTGTTCCCTAATGAGGGGTTTTAGGGGCTTCTCTAAAAGCTCCTCCACCCATCCGCGGAGGGTTTCAGTATCCATCTCCGCAGATATTTCAAGATCGCGAGACAGTTTGTTCTCTGCGACACTGGAGTCTCTTTTCTGCCATTTCCGGAAAGTGAACGGACAGCCGCCCTTGGACCTTCTCACAATGTTCCCGAACTTGCGCAAGAATAAAAGTGTGAATGGCACTTCGAAGTCCCTCACGTTGTTCTTGATGGGGATCGGCGTGGGGAACTTCCGCCGGTTCTGAAGCCTGCCAGGTTCTGAATGACCTCCCTATCACGGTTAAAAAAGTGGTTAACCATCTCGAAAAAATCCATCTCGTCCATCCGAAAAACGTGTGTGTCTCAACTACAGCCAACCCCCCTCTTTCCCTATCGAAAAACCAACCCTACAACATTTGTTCTAGAAATGCGTTCCAAGTGACACACTGGGGCCATGGGGCATGAAAGAGGTTGACCCCCATCCCCCTTCACTATGTATGGCCAATGAACTCCTTGCTTTAGTCCCTTCTTTTCTTTCTTTGTGCTCGGGTCGATAGTAGCCGTGGTAGTAATGTCCCGGAGCCCGGCTACCGACCCGAGGCGCCGATCGGGAAAGCCATAAAGGTGAAACGTCATTCTAGAAGGGCGTTACCACAAAAAAAAAAATCCGAGCAAGTCATCTTAAGGGCAGTTCAAGTGAAAGTTTATTAGACTAGTCCCACAAAGATGGCGGGGAAACAACCTGGAGAGAGAGCCGCTTTCGCCTCGGTAATTACCTAACGAGAGAGAGCCGATGCCAAAGTAGCCCTTTACGCGAGGGAAGGTAGTAAACACCTTGCCTCTGCTAAGTACGTATTTTATATAGACTGGAAGCTAGAAAGATACTATACTAAGGTATAGTGCCGCTACCAGAGAAGGCTGTTTCATGCTAGGCGTCCAAACCTACTACGCCCGAGCCGCATCCCCGGCACACTTGCTATATCCACTAAAGCTTCATCCCACTTCATCCTACCAACTATACCTGATAGTTAGCCGTTCTATAACAATTCAAGACAAGAAGAAAGCAAGAAAACGATAGCGATCGGTTTGGGAGCGTCACAGGGGAGTAGCGCTTTTTCTCCCGCCTCAGCTTCGCGGGTGGGAGGAGGGCTAGAGCTGAGACCGCACGCTCTATGCTTTTCCCCGGCTTTTCCAATAACCCAGCGTACCAACAATTCTCAATCTATCTCTTTCAATAAGAGTCGCACCACTCATGTATGTGCGTCGTGTCAGATTGGAAAAATATCGAAGTTTCCGTTTCCGCAGCAAATACTCCTGGTTTATTCCTCTGAAAACCCGATCTGAAATTTGTGCTGTGTTTCACGCATTTCGCTTGCGTGTTGAAAATATGTTTGGACATAAGATAAACTTCAATGCCTGTAACTGGTCCCCCATTCATTCCTCTTGTCCTCTGAGGCACAAAAAGCCGAAGCGGGGATATCTTCTACTTCAAAGTCTTCAACAGCGCTTCCTCCCAACCAACTTGCAAGACTTGAATCCGGAATAGCCATTTCCCTTGAATCAAGATATCCTTCTCCGCCAACAGATCTGGATGAGATAGCTTCAGTTATTCCTTAAACTTCGCTTAGCCGGTCCAAAGATTCCATTCGAGCAGGATCTGATGGCGTCTGCTTTCAATGACAGTTCGATTCTCGTTAGTTGAAAAGGCTCGATTTCCCTTTTAGTTAAAATGCTTTGAGTTCCGGCAGTCCCTAATCACCGCTTAAACCCTCGGTGAAACTGAGTAAAGCCCCGCATTCATTTGAGCTGCAACTTCTCATTCTAGTTGATGAGTTAAGAAGTTGAATCCAAGTCACGTCGCATCCCACTAGTTTGATTGAGTTGTATCAATCAGGGCTAAAATGAAAGAAATTCTTCTAAAGAATGTGGAGGTGAGTGAGAAAAGTCCCCTCTCGGTCGTCTCTTTATTCAATATCCTAGATGCTAAGAATAGGTGGGAAGATGGGCTTTCCTTGTGTGAGCGACTTCTTCGGTTCGCTCCCCGTCAGAAATTCTATTTTTTGGGGCTAAAGGCCCCGCATGAACGGCCAGATGAGATGGTTACGCGGACAGATTGGCCTCTATATCCAATCTTATAGGGGGTGAGGCTGCCGGGCTTGGTACTGTGAGTTGCTAGCTATGGACAAAAGAGGAGGACATATGTGATATCAATTCCGGTTCGCCCCCCCGACCCAACTAGGCGAAAGAGCTAAAGAAATGTTCTAGTTAAGTCGAGAGAAAAAAGAAGTCCTGTTTTTTACACAAGGTAATGCTAATTAAAGTGCCACAGCTGATTCGTCGAAAAGACTAGGAGCATTTGTCCACTTCTCTGACTCTGAAGACGTCGAAGCGGTTGGCTCCCCCATTTGATCAATTACATTCTGTAACAGCTATTAAATCATGTCTTTTAGTCTTCTGTTTACAGGCAAGGAACTTTCAACAGACATGGTACGAACCAGGCTCGAAGAAGAAGAAGAAGGAAATCGGCATTAGCCAATCCCAAGAAAGGTAGAAAACTAGGGCTTGGGGTCGGGGATAAAGGCCTCAAATGTGCCAGGAAAAAGGGATTCTCCTTCCTCCAAGCCAAGACAAGGAAGAGCATTAGACGAGCAAATTGACTCCCCTAGTCTAGTGCTAGAGAGTAAGAATAAGTAAGAAAAGCATAAGTCGAAGTGGCAGTATGTCCAGTTTCATTCCCCACTTTCAAAGAGCCGATTTGCTTTTATAGTACAACAGATCATTGTCTAACAGACGATTTCGGATAAGAGGAAGCGCAAGAGAGCGCAAGGAGATCTATTCGAGTTCGAGAAAGGGCGCTAATACGGTTTCGGCCGTCCTTAAGGCGCTTTCACTCTTCTTATTTACGCTTGTGCTCCTCACCCGAGAAGCACTCGCTTTCCCTTAATCATCTTTTAGCTTATTAAGGAATATTAAGAGTCCTTTTACAGGAACTTTTCTTTCTTTGTGTCAGTCAGTCCTTCCCTCCTACTACCAGAAAGTGATTAAAGGCCTTCATAAGCTTCTCTTTTAAGAGAATTCTTTGCCTTAGAGTCTCGATATGAGAAAGGAGAGGAAGAATCATAAAAGGGGGATGATCCCCTCCGGCCAGCCCTGCCGGTTTATTCAGTTGAAAAAGCCTTTCATTTGCAAGATGAAGCGCCAGACCTATCTCTATATAGCTGCTTTTAGGCCCCCACGCAAAAGTTTTGAATCTCCTGCCGCGGAAGAATAAGAAGAATCTCTTGCATTGGCCGAGGTGGATACAGATGGGTGCACTGACATGGGAAAAGGTCTGTCAGCTTAACTTAAGTCAAGAAGGATTTGTTCCTCCCTTCTTCCTTTTCAACGTCATTCTTTCTTTCTGCGGGGGGTCGGTCTCCCAACTCTTTGCACTCAGTTACTTCTCTGACTCACCCCAGGCACACTTTTTTATATCTCCTTCCTAACTAAAGCTCGCCTGACTTCTAAGCCATCACTCTTTTGAAGCTTCAGTCTTGTTTTCCTTGCTCTCCTTAGGTAAGATCTTTTTTAGTCCTCTTCGCAATAGTCTGTTGAGATGGAAACTTCCCTTTCTTATCTCACTTCGACCTCTGCTAGTACCTACTTTCCGTAGTTATTGGTCGACTAATCTGCCTTCCTCTCGGTTGTTGAGTGAGTACCAGAATCTTAGCTACGGTTTATTCTGGTTGAGGTGGAATCTCTCTTTTAAGACCAAACCTGCTACCTGGTTTGAGTTCACAGCTTCACCCCCAAACCTTTCGGTTAATTTAGCATCTGCTTTCTCTTTCTCCTCTGTTTCGAGGCTTAGCGCTTGATAAGTTCTTAGTTACATCTGTCATTGGTTGTTTACTTACTTTCGTAGTTCACTAGATGGCAAGGTTTAGTTCCTTTCAGCTGTCACAGGTTTACTTACTGACTTATGTCACAAAGCTAAGACGCCTATGAAAGGAATCTACTTCTAATGGAAGCCCCGGTTTAGCATTAACGTCTTTCTTTCCTCTCCAAGAGCTTCTCTGCTTGAAAGAAAAGAGAGGAGTCGACAACCCTTTGGTGAGAACATCCGCAAGCTGCGATGTGGAGCTAATGAAACGAACAACCAATTGCTTCGTGAAAACACGCTCGCGAACAAAATGATAGTAAATTTCAATATGCTTCGTTCGTGCATGAAAAACAGGATTCGCCGTGAGGTAAACCGCAGAAAGATTGTCGCACCAAAGCGTCGGAGGCTGTCGGGGCGGAAAGCCCAAGTCATCTAGTAATGAGTGAATCCAAATTACCTCTGCAGTTGCATTGGCCAAACTTTTAAATTCTGACTCAGTGCTGGATCGTGACACTGTCCGCTGCTTTTTAGAACTCCAAGAGATCAAATTAGGCCCAAGAAAGATCGCAAACCCACTAACAGAACGGCGATCATCTGGATTACCGGCCCAATCGGCATTTGAAAATGCATGAAGCGCCTCAGAGGGTGCCCTTTTGATGTGGAGTCCATGATTCATGGTGCCCTTCAAGTATCTGAGAATGCGTTTGACAGCTATCCAGTGAACTGTAGTTGGCCGATGCATGAACTTACAAACCTGATTGACGGCGTACGCAATGTCAGGTCTAGTGAGGGTGAGGTATTGGAGACTGCCAACCACGCTACGATAAAGAGAGGGATTGTCAAATGGATCACCATCGTACAACGAAAGTCGAGAGCCAGGTATTACTGGAGACGCAATGGGCTTGCAGTCTATCATAGAGCACTTACTGAGAATATCATGAATATATTTCGACTGAGTCAAGTGAAGACCATTAGCACCTGAATGCGCTTCAATACCCATAAAATAGCTGAGGGGACCCAAGTCTTTCATTGCGAATTCCTTATTGAGAGCGCGGAGAAGAGAGGCAAGGGGTACATCCTGCTGTTAGACGCCAGCCATCCCGGAGCAAGGTTATCATGCTGGTATCACGACTGAGGGTAAGACCCACTGGCTTTGTAAAGCATCCTTTACAGTCTTGGATTTCTCCTTGATTCGATGCTCGTGCTAAGATCCCATCAACTCATCGATGGACAAAGTAGAGAGATCACGAGATTCTTCAATGTACTTAAACAGCAACGTCAACCTTCGAAGAACCTTCTCGACAACCTGCTGGTCTCT
>OX328283.1:462500-465000 GCA_946814005.1 Chamaenerion angustifolium
TTTGAGGGTTGGGACTCTCTCAGTCAAGTTGATTTGGGGTTGTGTTCAATAACTGCCGAAGTCTCACTCGACATCCCAAGCTTACTTTCGAGATGAGTATCAAATGTGGGCACCTCGCCGAAGCGGGAGAAGACTATAAATAAAGGGTATCAGGAGCAGACCGGGATGAAGAGACGACCCCAAGTTCTTGCTTTCCCTACCTCAACCAGCCTTGTGTTAGTAATATAACCACCTTAGTAGGGCAACAGGCGCTCGACCAAAGGTCATTAGTTGAGCCGTCAACCAACTTTACAGCCTTGGATGAAGAATGACCCAGCTGGTTAAACGTGCATGAAAAGCATGTGTAGGCGCCTCTGACAAAGAATAGCTGTTAGCACGTAAGCCAGAAAGCTGTTCCTCTCTTATCTACGACAAGCCCTTTGTTCCAAGTAAGCGGTATGGATTCTCCAACCAAGGCTCGTGTTACCGGGATGACTAGTTGAAGCGGCTCTCCATGGATGGTTGCATTTCCATCCTGTTTTGAACCCGTCCTGTGAGAGAGGGGTTTAGTCGGTCTTCTAAAGTGATTGTTTTTCACTAAAAGGGGGATTCTAGGTACCGTGATACGGAAAGTGAGGAAAGCTAGCCAAGGTTGGAAGCCTAATTTGGAAGGCAAAAGCAAGGTTGTTATGGTTCAGCGGAGAAAGCACAAGAAGAGCTATAAAAAGAGGTAACTCTTCGAACGAGCGTAAAACCCTCTTTCAGAATGTCAAACCTTAGTTAGGAATAAGAAGAAAGTGACGGCTTGGGGACAGGATAAGATTCAAGATAGAATAGGCGGTTGCGCTCTCGTCATCTGCTAGGATAACTCGCATATGTGTTAAGCATCTAGGAACTGTCTGATCAGTTCTTGTCGCGAGGTGCCAATAAATACTAGAATTGGGATTGGAACCATCCCCAGAGGTCATTGTAGGAGGAAGCAAGAAGGACCCCCTAGCATCGTTTACGGGGTAGTAATAGAAGCGTAGAAAAGGAATCGGCAAAGTTCCGTCATTGAGTTGAGTGAAAAATTGTAAATTCATGGAAAGTGACAACCCTCACCACGTAATAGTGCACCTACACGTCTTCATCGACGTTGTTTTTCAACCGGAAGACCGAGAGCTAACTATCGAGACTTTAGGCTTTCTTATTCCAGGATAGTATGTAGTTGCAAAAATAAAAAGAGTAGTTCTAAAAATAAAATGTTGGCCCTATTAGTTGTTGTGGGTCACGAGCATGTAACTTGTTTTGAATTTATCTTTATTTTATATAAGTCCTTTCCTTAAGGTTTTTTTTTATTGTGTCCACTGCAGTACTCTAACTCTCTTATAGTGTACTACATTACATGAAACGTAGTTTATGATTTCCCCTTCACTCTCTTTAGCATTTTGGTTTAACACCACGCAGGCTGCTGGTACCTTCCCAGCTTCTTCATCAGGTAACCCGCCAATTCAACACATTGTCAGCGGCATTTTGCCTGTAAAAATTAATTAATGAATCAGTATCTCCTTTACTTGAACATGGGTTTCGACTTCCCCTCCGGAGGACCGGTGTAGCTCGCTTCGCTTTGAACAAAATAAATCATCGCAACCAAAAGGACATTTGTATTGAAATCTGTTCGATAGTAGGTATAGGATGGAACAGAATCCGCTTCCAGAGTGTAGCGTTCGCAACGACTAAAAGAAAGGAAAAGCCAGCGTTGCTATATAGGCATTTCCAAGGGCAACTTCCTATATGAATGAAGGCAATCCTTCCTTATTTGAATATGCCGTATAGCTACTATTTGAATAGCCGGCAGTTTCTGTTGAATGTCAAACTACACAGACGACTAGAATCACCACTTGATTGACTGAATGAACTGGTGCCTATACCAAAAGGCGGCACCAGGATGGTGCTGGCTGTAGCCGTGGGGGGTGGGGGCTCTATCAAAAAGCATGCAAGGACACTACGACTTAATCAACTGGATCCACCGAAGCAATTTCCTCTAGACAGAAAGACAGAATGAGGCTCTCGTTGAGAGATCTATTAGTGATTGGGCCACCCCTCCTGGCAAAGAAAGAAAGGCAGGTTCAGGCAATTGATCAAACAAATCTTTCCTTCCCGGCACTTTATGACAGAGAAATTGAATGAAGCGGTGCGGGTGCAGGGCCTCGTTGATTATGAAGAAGCTATTCATTCTCTGTCCTATTGAAGAAAAGACCTTCGGCATGATGGTAGTAGAGTAGTCGATCTGATCTCGCGCGCGGGCGGATAGAAATGCCTATAGATGAGGTAGTCGAGGGTGGCTTGCCGGCAAAGGGCGTGTATGGTAGTCTTTTGTTTGATGAGAACGGGAAGGGCAATTGATTGCAACCTTTTTCGACTTAAGAAGGCTGCGGTGAGAATGAGGATCACTTCGGAACTCTTGGAGAATGGGCGTTTTAGGGCGGGATCTATCAGCTCTCCTTTGTACGAATTGGTTACGGAGCTTGAGGCCGTGAGA
>OX328283.1:475000-495176 GCA_946814005.1 Chamaenerion angustifolium
TGCGTCGAACTTCAGCCCCTTCGACTTGGCCACGGGGCAACAGCCTCTGACGCCCCACACCATTGCCACAGGAGGGGGCTAGCCCATACACCCACTGCACGAGTGGAATACTACTTAGTCAAGTAGAAGGGCCAACCTGAGAGCGAGGCAAGCTGGGAACGGGCTGAAACGTACGATTCGAAGACCAAGTCAGAGACTACTGGACGTCTCGCAGAGCGACTCTCAACGAGGACGTTGATATTACGAGGAAAATAACGTCAAGTAGAAACGAACAAGGTCTTACGGCACGATCACTATATCTTTTCTTTTTCTCTCCTCTATGGAAAGAATGGAAAGAGGGGATGAGACGTGGCCTGGTATACTTGATCGTTTGGTCAACAAGACGTACGTAAGTCGACATAGCTCCCTGTATATGTTCTTTGTAGCTAGAACCCATAAAAAAAATGAAATAATGGTGAGCCTAGGGCGAATCTTGGGGCTCAAGACTTTCTAGACTTTCTATACAAAGCCCCTCTCTTCTTCACTCAAAGAGGCAATGCACCTGGTACTTGATTCAAGAATAAAGAATGAATCTTTTGGTTAGAAGTTATACGGGCTAACTAAAAGGAAATGCCACGCTCCGCGTGTCACGAGATATGGGGCGTTCTAATCGAAGGGTCATACCTCTCGGCCCTATTACGGTAAGGCCAATGCACCAGCCAGCCGGTGTGGTGGCGAACACGCTGTGCTGTAAGCTAAGCTGTTCACCTTGTAGACGGAGGAGATATATAAAGTGTGCCGTCCGTGATTCATAAGATTCTATAGTAGCACCTGTATATTATTTTATTTCACTTAGCCTGCCTCTCCCATGACTTTCCGGACCAACCACCCGGATATGCCCTTGCAAGTCTCTCTGCATTTTGGGAGCAGAGCATGCAAAATCGAGCAATGGATCTTAGAAGAATTATACTTTGAAGGGCACGACTCTTTCGATTTTTACGCTGGCATTTGAGTTGTCTCCCCTCCTCTTTCAATCGACACACTCGACGCAGATAGCTCCGGTGGCCCCGGCTTCCGCCTCTATCAGGCTTAGACAGCCCCCACCTCCACAGCCACAGCATGGAGGAGCAGCTCCAACATCCGCACAACAACCAATCAAAATATTCTCCAGATCGATATATGATGCTAAACCGAGACCGAGATAGAGAGAGAGGGCTGCCCCTTTGTTGGCTCTTCGAGACAAAAGTACTCATAGGAATTGTGCTAATTCCCATGTTCTTTCGTTTCTCGTTTGCTTTCGAGAGCCTCCCCCTCCCCGTCCCTTACTCGTCCTTTGAAAGCCGTCATCCTGGATTTTTTTCCGTATGCCGGGGAAAGTGCCTCACCTTTCTACATTCATTAAAAATATATATATATCCTCGGGTCTGGTCTCTATAAAACAGAATGAAAAGCCCGGGTGGAAGCACAAAAAAAGGAGAGAGAAAATAAAAATAGAAAGAATCTAAATAAAGACGCATACGCGGGAAGGGGGCCCCACTACTTCTTCATTCAGGAGAGGGGGGGTGAGACTAGCCTCATTACTTCCCACTGGGCGAGAGGTGCACCTAACCCACCTACCCACTCATCAATCACGGTGTTCAGCTGACTTGCACTGATAGACCCCTATCGTATTGGAATTAGGCGCCCATCTTTTGACTGTTGTCAACTAATCTCTAACATGTTCGATTCTACTCTATGTTAGAACATTTCTGTGAATGCTATTCTGATCTAAGTGGTCCTATTCTGTGTCCCGTGCTAGGAAGCATTACTCCTCTTTTCATTCCAAATTCAAGAATACGACCGATACGATTGATTGGTCTGTGCGCCTCTCTTATTACTTTTTTGTATCCCCCTGTTCTTCGGATACAATTCGATCCTTCTACGGCCAAATCTCAATTTGTGGAAAGCCTTCGATGGCTTCCTTATGAAAACATCCATTTTTATTTGGGTATAGACGGTATCTCTTTATTCTTCGTGATATTGACCACATTTCTGATCCCTATTTGCATTTTAGTGGGTTGGTCTGGTATGAGAAGTTATGGGAAAGAGTATATTACAGCATCTCTAATTCGTGAATTTCTAATGATCGCCGTGTTCCGCATGCTGGATCCTCTACTATTCTATGTTCTTCCCGAAAGCGTGCCAATCCCTATGTTGTGCGGAGCTGAGCATCTTATATTCGCTGGGATAAAGCTTTTCCTCTGCAGGGGCCTTGTGCAGTAAACCCCCTACGGGCGGTCGTCCGTCATCGTAAAGTAGTCCCCGCGAAGCTTTCGGGAAGAGGGGTAGTCTTGTGTGTAAGCATAGCATTTCTGGTCGAACCCGCCCAACCAAACGTTGAAGAACCGAACCTGACAGACACATCTTTTTCCTTTTGGGAGGGTACTCCGAGTAGTGGGTACCTCGTAGGACCTCGACCCGCCTACTCGGGTCTTGTATGGATATGCAGGAAGGGGTGCTCCTAGGTGTGTATAGGGGTTGTGTTTGTTCGCAAGACGAGAATGGATTCCTCGTCAAGTCAGTTTGGGGAGTGTGGACACACTTGCGCGAATTCGGGTAACGGCTACAAGGGAAAAATCGAAAGGAAACTGTACCCGACCAGGGATGGACGTAAACTCGTAAGCTACCGAGGGTAGGGATAATCGTCCAGGTCTTATTGTGAAACAAAAAAGCCGCCCCGCCACAGCATAGGGTTGCTTCCTCTGTCGTCGCCGGGGAGCTCTTTCTTGGCGAGGAGACCTTAGGAGTTGTTGCTAAAACAGCCGGGGAGGGGAGGATCGACCCGTTCAGTATAATTCCGAAGAAAGACTGTTGGCAGCAGGTGGAGTCTTTGGCCCCCTTCAAAAGGAAATGCGGGCAGGGTAGAGCTCAGCAGAAGGTTCGAGAATAGGGTAGGGTCCTCCTCTTAAGATTCAGATAAGAAAAGAGTTCCAAACCTTTATGCATGCACCTCCGTACAAGTGCTGCGTACAAGTTTCGGCCTTGAGAATTGGGAAAGATAAAACCAATTTGAACCGCTCACAAACCAGTAGTAGTAGCGTAAAAAAGGCCGTAAGTCGGGGGCGGCCATAACATAAGGCTATTACTTCACATCTCTCTCTCTATCTTTAGATATCTATAGAGAGATCCGCTGCGTGAACAACCCGACTGTGCGTTACATGTGCTCTACAGGCCGCACCCCATCCTCTTCCCAACTTTTTTCCTTTTTTTTTTGAAGACGGGCGTTGCCTTCGGTTCGAAAGGCATGGGTTTCAGTATTCTCCAGATGGGGGCCCCCTACTAGTCCGGCTAGATAGTAAGCGGTTCTTTCGGGCGAGAAGCAGGCCGGGCCCTACGGGCGGGCATCTCCCGCAACGCAAGCTGCATTGTTCGCCACCACCCAAGAAGCAAAAGATTCGAGAGTCCAGGCTGAAAATACATGCATAGATAGTGGTCTAATGACAAGGGCCGACGACGGAAGCTCGGGACGGAGCCGTATGATGCGGAAGTCTCACGTACGGTTCCCTGAGAAGGGAGTGGCTACCTACTGGAGCTTCGACCAACCACCACCGGTCAATTCCGCTTTGGGGCCACCCCTTACTCTACCATTATTATAGGGGTATGGGGTTCGAGACAAAGAAAGATCAAGGCAGCATATCAGTTTTTCCTTTATACTTTACTTGGATCTGTTTTTATGCTATTAGCTATTCTGTTGATTCTTCTCCAAACAGGAACCACCGATTTACAAATCTCATTAACCACAGAATTTAGTGAGCGGCGCCAAATCTTTCTATGGATTGCTTCTTTCGCCTCTTTCGCCGTAAAAGTACCTATGGTACCTGTTCATATTTGGTTACCCGAAGCTCATGTAGAGGCACCTACAGCAGGATCCGTCATCTTGGCAGGAATTCCTTTAAAATTGGGAACCTACGGGTTTTTAAGATTTTCAATACCCATGTTTCCCGAAGCGACACTTTGTTCCACTCCTTTCATTTATACTCCAAGCGCGATTGCTATAATATATACTTCCTTGACCACTTCAAGACAGATCGATCTTAAGAAGATCATTGCTTACTCCTCAGTAGCCCATATGAATCTGGTGACTATTGGTATGTTTAGTCGGGCGGCGGCCGTTAGGTCACCTATTTTGAGTTATGGAAACACAAGGCTAAAACATGTGTGCCGGGCGTGCGACCCATCAACCTACTAGCAATGGGGGAGAAAACATAGCATGTCGCAACAAAAGCTTGATTCGAGGCGTCAGCAAAACACTGCCGTCTATTCCAAAAACGTTAGCCCCTTAGCGCCCCGGGACGGGAGTGGGGGACGGCTACAGCAGCACCGGCTCTACGAAGTCAGAATCTAATCTTTCTGTTGGCTTTCCCAATTCATTCGTGAATCATAATTCAATGGCGTTAAGCGAGCGCTTTTAGCTGCTTCGCCTGCTTGCTTCAACTTATGACGGCTATCTATGTTGGCGTGGCGGAAATGAACGAAAAGCGAGATGAACGTGCTATTTTAAAATCGATTGATAGATCGAACGAGTAGGAATGGATCGAGAGGGAATCTCTCAATTGGGGAAATCTCCTCTTTCTATCTATTGATGAGACAGCTATCTATCCATCGGTCCAATGCACTGGGCTCATCTCATGGAGGGAAAAGCCAAAATGTAGTTGTGTTGTTGTTGTTGGCCGCCTCGACGCATTCCCTTCTCCCCCCGGCATCGTCCCACACAGAAAGAAAAAGCTAAGAGCCCCGGCCCGACCTCTAGGTCCGCTAACGTAAAGCGAGGAGTTGAGCCTGAACTGGCGAACCGAAGTCACTTTCGGAACCATACTTCCTACAGCTAACACGTGTCCAGTCCAGCGGGAACGCGCAGCGCAAACGAACGTGAGCTGCTATACCGAATCCCCCGCTGGCCATCGGGGACCGAGTGGTAAGGCCATGATCCGCAGGGGAACGGATCACTCATTCTTCCATTGGGGACAGGTGCACGAACGACAACTCCAAACGTCACACATCCGCCGCCTATCGTTTAGTTTAGGTGGCACCAGCGATATCCAGCTAAGGTAAGGAACTTTCGCGGCTGCTCCACTCCGCGCTGCGGTCTCATGAACTGAATTTCGTTGCCTTCCCGCGCGCGAATGGGCGCTGTGCTGTGGGTAAGTTTCGGGGCGGGGGGCGAAGAGAGACCAGAAGAATGAATCATTTGGATTGACGAGCTTTTTCAGCCCCAAAACTGACGAATCAATGGAATGTCTGTCTATTCATGAACATCTATTCTATCTGTATATCTAGGGGATCTGATCTCTCTATACATAAAAAAAAGGTTTATGGCATGATATGATCGCCTAGCCGTAGCCGCATATCAGCTGCGCTCAATATGCGGGTTGGATCAGATCTTTCGCTTTGACGGAAGCTTTTGGACCTAGCGAAAAGGACTTTAAGCCTTCGCGCAAGCAAGCGCGAGAGAAGCAAGACGAGGAAGCGGAGCTGTCTACGAAGCGGTAGCTTCGCCCCGACCGACTCAAATACAACACGACCTACTTTGATTCAAAAGAAAGGCGAAGGCTTTGGCAACAAGCAAACGGCTTTCTATCATAGTTGCAAGGGTTCCAAACCTTAACTACAACCTTAAGTACCAAAGGCTGCTTTCGGTTGGTTTCAGTTGGGGGCTGTTCACTACAAGCTATCAGCGCTGTCAACGATTGAATGGCAATAAGAGTTGTCGACGTTCAATCTCTAAGGCGGGTTTCCGCTGAGAACGGAATAGTGTTCGTGTCCAAAGGTGAACAACGCTAACGCTTCTAGAGTTCGCTGCTTTTCCCAGGCCTACGAAGGGCTCGCCTTTGTTTGATATGTTCATTCAGTACCAATACAAACAACAACTACACCAAAGTGGAAGGGCCACTATAGAAGCTAGAAGTAGCCTATAGATAGTATAGTAGTCGGCCTAACCAAAGCGTCACGACAACATAAAAATAGCCTTATGAATCGAATCTAAGGGGGCAACGCCCGCCCGCCTACCAATCAAAGAGGCTGAGAGTAAGCGTAAGCTCACCCGTAAGCTCGTTGAGCTTCCCTTCATTCGCTTCGCGGGAGCCGCACAGCACATAGCTGGAAGTCAGAGGGCCCATACTACCTGCCTAACCCTTCGCTCCGAGGGACCGTAGATCGGAAAGCGCCTTCTAAAACACCCCATTCATACAAAAGAGAAGGGAAGGGGCCTATGTCTTTGCATGACCCCTGCAGATTTGACCCTATCTACACCCGGAGCCAATCCCCTATCGGTCCTGCCACCACGCCGCAGAACGGGAGCTCGTTAGAAACCTTTCATTTCTGGCGTAAGAGCGGTGGAACGTAACAAAATATTACGGTCGCGTAACAGTTGGGCCGGAGGTACGGTAAACTCGGCCAAAATATGACACCCGAAGGGCCCGGCACGCACAATCCTATCCTATCTGAGTCCGAGTTTACCCCTTTTCGAACAGCCGTCCGTAGCATCAGTTGGAGGACCTCCCTTTCGAGGTACAAAAATGGTACGGTACATAGGAGGTTGGTCTTTCTCAACGTGATGTATAGCACGAAAAACCTTTCGATACAAGATAGAGCCGTTCACATGAAAGAAGAGAAGAAAGGATTGATTCTCTTCTTTCTCTTTCTCGAGGGGGAAATAAAAAAAAGGATCTTACGGAGGGAGGGGGAACATTCGGGCGCATTTCTAAAAATCCTCTACAGCATCCAGGATCACAAGTGGAACGCGTTGCAGGGGTGGGAAGGCAGCGAGCTCCGCAACAAAAGCAGTAAATAATACCCTGACTCACCTCTCTCTATAAAGCCCTCAACGTAAAGCTTGAAAGCCGTTGCTAATACTAGCGCGCATCCTTCAGCTGGCTTCAAAGTGCTAGTTGTAGCGCGCTAGCGCCTCTATAGAGTAAGGCTCTTCTGTGGAGTCGCACTCCACGAGCCTTGTCTTCCCTCCAACGACTAGCTTCCGTTTCTTGTTCCGGTCCGACAACGAGAACGCTGCCCTGCCCTTCTCCTGCCGTGGAAGGACTTCCGCCTGTGGTGCGGTCCAACCCATGGGCGGAGTCGCCCTTATCCCCCCCATTGCTCAGTACTCCCTGCTGCTTCGCTGGGCTTTACCCGTCCCCGGCGTGGACGCGGGCTTCTAGTTGAGAATGAGAAGCTCTCAACACAAGAAAACGCGAACCGCGCGGAGCCCACCCGAGTTCGTTTTCTGCCGCCATTGGCCGGCCGCTGGGGAAAGACAGCCCGGCCCCCTCTCGGGAAAGGGGGGTGGGGGTCCAACAAGCTCTTGCTGCAGAGGTCGAATTCTCTTCCTGCCCGCCCCTTCTTCTTCAGTAAAGCCGACCTTTTTTTTTCGCCAGTGCTGACGCAGTGCGCACGTAGAGTTGGAAAGCAAAATACCAGTGGGGAGGGGGGCCGGTGCCTTTCTTTTACGGCCTAAACTCCTATTTGTCAGCCGTGGGAAACTACTGCTCGGTCAGGGGGAGGGGAAAGGCTTGGGCCTACCTATCCCGATAGGACCTCATAAAGAAACGGGAGCTGTTGAGAGGTTCCATATTGCCGAGCCGGGGCAGCACTTCTGTACGTGATCGTAGTATGTCACGTCGTCTTGTCCCCGCTGCATTGAAGAGTACCTATGCACTATGTTCCGGTTCACTGAGTTGGAAGATAGAGTTGGGGTGGGGTCTACGATGTGATACTCAAGTATGACCCGGGGAGATACATGCTAACTATGGGTAGGAAGCAGGAAGCCATTTGAAAAAATATATATATATTTTCGGGGGGTTACAGATCTCAACTACTACCATCGATCGACAGAGCGGAACGACCAGAAAAAGAAGTGAAGTTAGAAAGCCGTATGATAGGTGGTAACTATCTTGTACGGTTCGGGGGGTAATCGGCGTACTCCGATCGGTGGGGGGAATCTTTGGCTCTATCGAACATACAGGGAATTGGAGGTAGCATTCCACCGATGTTAAGTCATGGACTGGTTTCTTCAGCCCTTTTTCTATGTGTTGGTGTTCTATATGACCGACATAAGACTCGACTTGTTAGATATTACGGAGGTTCAGTGAGCACCATGCCGAATCTCCCTACCATTTCCTTCTCTTCTACTTTGGCCAATATGAGTTCACCTGGTACTAGCAGCTTTATCGGAGAATTTCCCATCTTAGTAGGAGCTTTCCAAAGAAATAGCTTAGTAGCCACATTAGCAGCGCTTGGGATGATTTTAGGCGCGGCGTATTCCCTTTGGCTATACAATCGTGTGGTTTCTGGAAATTTAAAACCCGAATTCCTCCATAAATTCTCCGATCCAAATGGCAGAGAAGTTTCCATATTTATACCTTTTCTTGTTGGAGGGGCGACCGTCCGTTGAACTACCAAAGAAAAAAGGGTAAACCAATGTGATCATGACATTGTAGGTGCTTGCGATGGGACGGATGCTACTTCCCGTTCTTGGTTTGGGTGGCATAGCCCGTTGCAGAAGTCCCCCTTTTTTGAATCCATTTCTTTAGGGAGCTTGACTTTACTAATAAAATAAGGCTCGCGCAGGGGCGCTCACGTTTTTTGGCTGAGCCAAATCTTGCTGGGTGGGACCGAGAGAAAGAAAGGACGGGGGGCAACCATGCATGGTACTTCTCGACCGTGTCTCCGAGGGACAGTTGAACGAACGACTCATGAATGCTGCCGGGTTGGACGAGCCAATAACTCGAACGCGTTCGGTCTGTTTTTTGAGCAAGAATCACAGCGTTACCTTACCTTCACCATGATACGGACTCCGAGTTCTTATGGCAGAGCACGAGGAGATTTTTCATCAATATGATGATGGGAATGGAAACCAGAAGCACGACCGGGGTCTTCGTGGTCCAAGATAATAAAACCATCAGTAACAGTAACGTAAGCATGAGACTTTTTGGTAGTACCGGTGAACCAGATGGCCGCGGCGATGGAATCTGGGACGGAGGACTCGTAGTATCTCTCTAGATCTGGCAAAAGCGAAAGACCCCCTAACGTAATTCGAATGGGGACTGACCGCTGAGTCCACTCTGGCCTCGCAGGGCGGGCCCCTGTGGTTGCGAGCAGGAGCTGCCATAGCTTATGGCTAGAGCAATGGGAGTGGGCCCCAGCAGAGAAAACAGTCAGGATAACGAGCGCTCCGCCCGCTTGGCGGGCGGCAGGAGCAGCGGGCAAGTGCTTGGTAGGCCAACATCCCAATCCCAGTGAACCGGGCGGGGCACTCGACGCGCCGGGGGGCACGCTGAGCAAGTACGGCCCCGCTCCGCTTTATTAAAAGCCTAGGACCACTACGGGAGGTCAAACCAAGGACCTATGGAAGTCGGGGCTCGTCCCCGGTCAATATTGGATCAAACAATAGGGGCCGTAGCACTGACCTCTTTTTTTATTGATTCAATACAATAGGGGAAAAGATCGTACAGTTCCCTACCGAAACAACAGAAACTCTCAACGGATCCTCCGCGCGCTGGGCATAGCCCTGGAGTGCGTCTTTCTCGTGGCGGGAACAGAACAACAGGGAAAGACCCGGCCGACCTGCCCAGGGCTCGAGGGCGAGCTTTATTGTTGAGAGAATGGGGAGTGAATCGAAAGGCTTCCGTTTCCGTTCTTGGTTTGGGGGCTTTCGGGCTCCTCTCGATCAACTTCGTAGTTGGGAAGGGGGAAGGAGTCTAAATCAATGGACAAACATGAACCATCATTGATGGACGTTGCACATGACACGATCAATTCGACTCAAGGTCTGGCGCTAATATAAGTTGCTTACTCTCCTAGTAGCGAAGGAAAAGGCCAGGGCTTTTTTCGTAGGTTTAGTGGGCGGGTCTCATGAGATCTTTTATAGGATTCCAACTCATGCCACGCACGGAGATCTTTCCATTGATAGAGTTGGAGGGCTCCCCCCTTGAACAAACTCAACAAGGTTAGGTTACTACCTGCCTCTACGGAAGAGGTGTACTTTGTACCGCTGGGAGGTCATATAGATCGAAACCCGGAGCGAGTTGAACGAAAGGGTTGGTGTGGCCACAGCTACAACTACTGGCGCTTCAAAAGGTAACGATTCTAAGGGCGCTACTGAAAGCCTTTTTTTAGGTCGTGGTTTAGGGGGGTCTAAGTCTCGAAAGCCTTTGGTACTTCGGTAGGGCGAGCAGCCCTTAAAAAAAAAAGGGTTTGGAACCCTTCCCCTATTTCTGCATTTCATTCTCTATTTGGCCCGCCTCAAAAAAAAAAAATAAAAGGGGGAGGCCTATAGATTCGAAGTCACTACGAAAGGGTCGGTCAATAGCAACGCTCTTTCTTTCCCGGGTCTCCTTTCGAAGGAAAGGCCTTCGCATTCCTAATCCGCCCCACCAACCACGGACGGCTTTGTTTGCCCCAGCTTGGCGAATCGCATCCCCGCGCAACGACATTGTTTGTGAGTCCTTTACCGTTCTCGCTCAGTGTTTGCAACGGCTGGGAAGCGAAGCCTATCGCCACGCCGACCATCAAATACGAGATTGGGCCTCTTCTCAAAGATTTGATGGAATGGCCCAGCCCACCCAAGAACGCTTATGTCATATCGGAACTCATGGCTGGAAAAATCCTTATGGTTTTGATATCAGGTAGGAATAATAAGAATCAAAGTCCAGGTTGGTTGGTGAGCCTAGTGATAGGAGACTATCTAGCTTGGTTCGGAGAGCACTTGTTGGGTGAAATATTTTTTTGTTGCTAAATGTTACGGCCTAAATGCTGAACTATTGACCCTACTTGTTTGGATGGGTGTTCACCCCAAAGTGTTCCCGGACTGCATGCATACATCCGTAAGTAACTTAGTGCAACATGGCAAATTTCAATGAGAGGAATCAGCAAAGAAAAGAAAAAGGGGTTCGGGAGACTAGCAATGAAACGGATATATTATCGGGTTTCAACTCCTCTCCAATAAGGTTGAATGTAAGTAAGTAGTAGGGTATCTCATTCTGGTTCTGAACGCTGGTCAAGTAGATTTTGATTCCCCCTTAGCATTACCTATGACCCCTTTCCCGGTTCACTACCACTACCCGGTCTTCTATTTGAATAGATAGCTATAGCTGGAGCACTTGCCTTCGTGATTCGAAGAATCGAATCCCTTGAGCTTTTCCTATCTTTTTCCTTCCTCCCTCCGGTCGCCCTCGATTGTATGGTTTCCTGTCTCGCTCTTGTCGAGCTCCAGCCCGATCCCTGTGATCTCGTACTTGGCCTTCCCCCTCTCTTTCTTTAGTCGAGTCACCCCTTTCCACCCGGTTTTGACGAACCCATTCTTCCCACGCAAATCCTGAGGATTGCTTTTTTTTCTACGATGATTATCCTAGCACTCAAATTTGACTCTATTGAGTACTATAAATAAAGGAGGTATGACTTGCCTATATAATAAATCAGATTTTTCTATGCCCTGCTTTGGTCTCTGGTTTGATGGTAGAATGGGGGATAGATAGCCTTTCAAAGTACCTTTCCCTTTGACTCTTTTTCTATTGGACCAGGCAGGGATCTCTGATTAGTCGAATGATCCCATCCCTCTAGGATATCATTCATTTATTGGTCGATCAAGATTTCGCTTCCTTACTTCCCCATTGGTGTGATATGATCAACGATGAGATTCTATTATCGTATGCGCTTATGAGAGGCGAGAGGGTGCTCCTTCATGCGCTTCCAGTTTCCAGTAGGTGTGATTCACTACCTTCGCTACCTGGTGCGCTTGATGGGATCTATATAACGTTGACCCATAAAAGGAAATTTAGACTTAATATTACTTGGCGATCTTTTCTATCGGGAGAGTCCACTTTGAAATCGTCCGCGTGACTTTGAAGCCTTTCGCTCTTCCCTTCCCCGGGAAAGAGAGATTAGGGCTTTTTCCTTTTCTTTTGTTCGAAGCTAGCCAACCATGCCATGAACGGTCGACAAGAGTGCAGCTTCTGTCTTCTCTATATCATGATACCGAAGCCAAGGTAATCAACGAAGGGCACGAGGGCGTTTAGGCTTCCTCTTTCTCCCTGGTCCAACGCATTGAATGATTCTTTCCCTCGGCTGCCTTCAAAGAGAGGAGGGGTTGTCATTCACTGTCCACATTGGATGCCTTCTTTGGCCACGGGTTCAAAACCTCCCTGCTGTTGGTAGTGTTGGTATTTCAACGGATAATGCGGATAGAGTGGCTTCGCATGGACACCTAGCCGAAGAATCCACGGACACTACCTGCCTTTACGGAAGAGCTCAAAATCCTTAGCAATCAGTCTTTCTTTCCCGGATCCCCGAACCAACCACCTTGTAGAACTTTAGTAGGGGACCTCTGATAGCCCCAGTTACAGATACTGCTAAACCTTTTATGGACTGCCATAACAATTGAGGGTACTCTAACGTTGTTATCTAGTGAATCGCATAGGAAGGATATTTATTTACCTCCATGAAAGGGTGCCGTGCAAGGCTTCAAAAAAATGATGTTGTGAGCCGCTTTTTTTTACGCTCATAGCTAGGTAAGCTATGCTTATTCATCCGTACCATTTTGTTGGGTGGAGGGTGGTTTTTAGTAGGCTTTTAGTAGGCATAGGCTGGAAAACAAAGGATCGAATTCCTGCTATCGGTTAGAGCGGCTAGACCGAGACCGGGGGATATAGCTCCAAGCCCAGCTTTCGAAGCACGTGCCGCTGGCGCTTTCCCCACCACCTCTTTTCTTCCCTTCGGACAGAGATAGAGATTTTTCTATTCCACCACGGAGAGAGCGGATAGTTGCCTCGTCAGACATGTTGCTAAGTCGTGGTTGCTTCCTCTTTGCTATTGACTCGGGTCTCTTGGGCTAAGGGGAGACTGAACTGCCATCAGAAAATCACACTAACTTACTTAATTAAGTACCAAACAAAGAAGACAGCACAAACAGGACAGCTATTGATAGAGAGATTCCCTATCAATACGGGATTAAAAAAAAGTATTTTCGCTTCAGGGCTCTTGAAGAGGAGAATGCCAGAATGAGATCTCGTCTCAACGATCTCCATTTTAAGAAGGGGAAGGAGCCAAACCAACGATTCAGATTCGGTAAGTAAGTCAGTGCAGTGATCAGTCCGCTACTTTCTTTGATCCCACTCGGCTTCCTTTTCTATTTTCTTGGGCAGTACCTCCCAACAAGATTGATCCGTTTGGATCTTGGTCCATGATGGCCTTTTTATTGATTTTTCGTATTCCGATCGAAGTTTCTCAGTGGCTAACTCATACCGGACTTCTGCTTTCGTCCGGAATCTTCTACACTATCTTTCATTGGCATAGGCAGATCTGGACCATATACTTTAGGAGCCAAAAATCCTTTTCTTCGCCTAGCATGCCATGCGGGATACTCATCAGTAACCCCTCCTATAAACTTTTCCGGTGTTCTTCTGTGCACTTGCTTCCAGGCTGAAGCTCTTTCTTTTAATTGAATCAGAATTTCCTCATCTGAATAAGAAAATACCCATCGGTCTAGTTCATGGGTCATAGGGATGAATTGCTTTGATCCAATCTGCCTCCTAACCATTGCAGGTACATAGCTAATGGCTCCCCACAGCGCGAGTAAAGGAACTTTTAGGTTTTCCCACATCTGTATATCACATCGAATGGAGCCATCCAGGGTGCTCTCCACACAAGACTCTTATCGTCCATATGGCTGAGGATTTCAATCCACTCCTGTTTGCTGTAAGGTCCGGAGTTCGTAGGAAGCCTCATGCAATCGATCCGGGACCGCATTCGCTTGCTTGAGGAAAGGAGGATGGCGCTGCTCGAAGAAAGGCAAGCCCTCATTGTGGAGGGGGCCTCCAGCAACCGCTGGGGAAACTAGAAGAGTCCGTCGACTCGTTGTAGTGTCTGCATGGCTTTCTTTGTTATGTTTCATGTTGTTCTATGTCTTTTGTTCACTTAATATGTTTTTAGTTCACTTTGTAATGTTGTGTTTAGTTGTTTGGCTGGTTTGTCTATGTGTGCATAAGCTTCCTATTGGATGTACTTCCCATGTATGTAACGGCTATTAATGAATAAAAAGTGCTGGTCTGCTTTGTGCAGAAAGCTTCCATGCCTCGCTATCCTATCTTTAAAACCACCATTACGGTGTCGTTAAAGCGCAGTAACGAGAGAGTGGCGATAACAAGATACCCGATACTAACGATTTCAAGTAGCACAATTAGCCGTAGAATATCACTTTTCTCGTAGAGCACTGAACTTTTGTCACTGAAGGAGCTATCTTACCCGGCAACAGAGTTGGATAGATGCCTTGAAGCTTCCCTGGTCCCTAGGGCCAGTGCTCCGTGGCATCCCTTCCAGATGAACATCCTAACTTTCGGTAACAGCTTTAAATGCCAGAAACGCGACCAGAAGGTAGGATTAGCAATCTGCGGGAAAGCCGATGATGAACCTCGTTCTTGTTGTCGTTGATGGTGGATGAAGTTGTAACCCGACTTGCCTTAAATATATATAGGCTTAGGGTAAGTGCCACTCCGATTGTGGGACCACATGAATTTGTCCTTGGTGGTGAACATCGGTAGGGGAATCTGCTGGATTGCCTCAACCGCTAGGGGGTGTAGTAACTGGGCTAGTTGTACCAGGTCCCACGTCCGATCTGGTTGGTGGATGACGTCAGAGACCTTCTTTTCCATGGTTGAGTTCTCGCCCGTGGCCCAGTCCTTCAGAAGACCCAGATTCGGCACCTTTACTCAAGGGTCTTTCCAAAAATCAATCGAGCGGCCATCTCCGACATGCCACCGAGCACCTTGCATAAGAAATGGTCGAAGAGATAGCAGTGTTCGCCACACGGGTGATTGTGATGGCGACATTTTACAGTTGAAGAATGGGCTCGTATGGTTGTATTTCCGTCGCATGTAGCGCGCCCAAAGTGAGTCGTCCGAAGGCCCGGCTTCGCCATGCTTGTTTCAGCAACAACGCGAGGTTGTACTCCTTTGTGTCGCGAAATCCCAGACCTCACGGGATATTTTGAGGTCATGAACCTCACGATGAACATCATAAGAGAGAGTGGCAGTGATCCAAGTTCTCACACATTGATCGGACTTGACCCAGGAGGAGTAAAGAGGGTTGACAGCCGGCGCTCCATTAGCAGCAACGACGATCTTTGACGGGCATGGGAAGGTGCCGTCACAGCAACACATTCATAGAGGTAGGTGGAGAGTGCCTGCCCTTACCAAACCCATCCGGTCACCGGCATAGCTCACAGTAATGGGCTCCAAGTTTCGCCAGGAAATCCGCACACTGGTTCGCCTCACGCAATGTATGTTGGATACTGCATTGCCACTCCCGAGCTAGTTGAGAGCGAATATCAAGAAGAAGGGCCCGGTGTGCACGATGGAAAGGACTTCCTTGTATTAAGTGGTTGGCTTCAAGAGAGTAGGTTTCCACAATTAGATGTCGACAACCCTCGTCCCAAGTCAGTTGCAAGCCAAACCTCAAAGCATATAACTCAGCATACATGTTTGTCCGACACCCCAAATGGAGGGAGAAGCCAATTTTCCAGACGCCGGATTGATCTCTGAGTAATCCCCCAGCACCAGAAGGACCTGGATTCCCCAGAGAACTTCCATCTACATTTAGTTTCAGCCATCCCTCAGCCGGGCATGTCCAATGAATAAAACGTGGAGTTCTCTCCTTCCTTTTCTGCCACGGGAAAGCCTCCCCAAGGCTGGCTATGAGGTAGTGAAAACGGTGGAGCATCTCACTATCTGAGGATGAAGCTGAATTCCTTGAGTACACGCTGTTCCGGGGTTGGATGCAGCAGTGTCTCACCCGGCTCGACCACGCACACACTTTGCCACTTAAATGCATCGTCATGTGGGGCATCTGGTTGGAACGTAACGCGGTCATATTCCGCGGCTCGGTCCCATCGGGTGCATCAGTCATGAGCTCTATAAATCGCACCTATATTGACAACTCGATTGCATTCATGAATATTGCAGGTCGTTCCCGGTCGCCAGGATCAGAGCACCACATGAGCTCTCCGCCCGCTCGAAGGGCGCCAGCCCGCTTTTGGTCCGTCATCTGTGACGGAGCTGTAGATAGTCTGACGGGGTCCGTTTTTGGCGCTGCAATTCTGGTTGATGACAACAACAAAGTTTTTGCGGCCTCTGTTCATACCTTGAATGGTTCGGATCCCCTTTTGGCAGAAGGTTTGGCTTGCAGAGCTGGACTTTTGTTAGCAGCGTTGAGTCCGGAGGTACCTCGCGTTCTTCTTACGGACTCACTCCAGCTGTATAACTTACTTATGACCAGCTCTTCCTCCTCGCTACCTCTATTCGGGATCCTTGAAGACATCCGTCATTTACTTTTGTGTAACTTAACCGCCTGCCTTTCCATCTCTATCCGTCCCTCCCCGTAGGTCAAGTTGAAAGTGCTTTTTACGTGCTTGTAACATACTTCTTAGTTCTAGCGCGCAAGGTAATTTTTTTATATTTATAACAGGGAGCCTACGCATGCTTTTAACACACGTACGACCAGCTCGTTGTGTCATTCTTCATCCAAGGCGTTCAAGTAGGTTAACTAATTACATCTGTGTTACGTGCTAACAGCTATTCATCGTTAGAGGTACCGTCACATGCTTTTAACATAGTATGGTAATGCTGATTGGGACGCGCACATAAAAGAACTAAAACAAGGCTTTCACTTAAGCCAAAGCCCCTCTGGAGAAGCTATCAAGTTACTTTCTTTCGATACCTGTCTGGTGGCTAGGTTGAGAAAAGACTCATTACGGTGATGTTGAATATAACTCGTAAACCCAGCAATCCCAGATTGCATTTCCTCAGCTCGAGTTTGATAACGAGAGCATTCAATCGCGGTTCTCCTCCTACTCTATTTATGGGACAGGGGGCTTCGAACCCCCACATGAGCCTGCTTACTCGGTCCCTCGTTTTTGTCGATGAAAAGGATCGTTTTTTCCCTCGGTTTCGTGTTGAAGGTGCTCGATCTCATGTATGTAATTAAGCTCCACCAATTCCCCTCCTATTGGGCCGAAAGCAAGTTGATGGTTTAGGCGTGAACCCCTCCCAAAGAGGGAGTGGGGGGTGCTAGGTCTTACATTAAGAAAGAAGCTAAGCTCATCTGAAAGGTCAGGCGTGGAAGGAACTGAATGGTAAGCACGAAATGATCCCTTCTCTTAGAAGGAGATCCGAGTGAGTTGCGGAGGAAATACAACCTAGAGCTAGCTTCGTCATGCTCTATCGTCTGGGTCTGCCCAATCCTATTCTGAGTCCACTCTTTCTGGTCCCAAGTCTGCCCTATCTTCGTCGGGATCTTCCCAATCTTATGATGCCGATGACTTCCGCTACTCGCTAAGCCGTTTTAGACTCTTTTTATAGGAAATCCCGTAATGAAAGCTAAAAACATGTCAACTTCGGGGCGTTACCAAACGACTCTAGCTATTCTCTCGTTGCTTAGTACGTCCAAGTTGTTATCTTGGGACCTAACTTGAGCTTTCTCTCGTATCAGAAGGTACTATAGATGTTCAGGAGCAGACAGAGAAGAGGCAACCCCATCGCAAAGGGCAGCTCACGCTGGCACAGACGCTGAAGATCGCTCAACCTCTCGCCTTCCCTACGCCAAGCTGTCTTGTTGGTAACCAGTTGGGAGTTACCACGCTAGTCCGATCCTTAGGTCTACACCTTTGAACCGAGTTGATCATAACCACCCGTGTTGGTTTCGGCTGGAGAAAAGGCTCTCGAAAGTCTGGGCAGACGACCTATTCATAATGGTATCCCGACTCCAGTCGCACACAAGACCGGGTTCTAATCAACCAATCTGTAACTAGTTCGAATCAAGACCTCTTGTACTCCCGGATTGCTTGGGGACGACTTGCTTTACACTTTGTTAGCTTCTATCTCGTGGAACAGAAAAAGATCATTAACCAACTGATTATGCAACCCTACCAAAAGAAACTGGCTAATTAGCCCGTTCTAACGGGAACTCAAGACCGTGCATACCATGACTTGCTTTCTTATGAAAGGGGTCCGAGTAGACCGATGACTAGAATTGGCCAGAGACTTCCACTAGAGGGGCGAAAGCCCTAGAACAGCTCTTGAACAGAAGTCATTCGATACAGCTTTCAGGGATCGAAGTTACTAGGGAACGAAGTCAACTCGCAGCAGCTCATTCGACATGCGCGCCTGTCTTCGCCTATGTTACAGCATTCGTACCAACTCCTCAGTCAACTCTGCCGGATAGGGAATCCGTGATAGGACAGGCGGGAAGCGGCTAATGTTGGGAAATGCCCTGGTCTCGCCAGTGATAGCATGCGAAGCTTAGGTTCCCAGCCAGCGAGCATATACTCCATCGAGTGAAAGAATGACCTGATCCTGACTGGTTGCACTCAGCCCAGATTCTTTTTCTTCCTGGGGAATGGTGATGTCTCGTCCTGACATGGGTTACCTTCCCTAAAAGGCTTTAATGGAACATGCCTAGGGAAGAGAAACAACCCTTTCTCTAGCCTGATAGGCAAAGACCTTAAGAGAAGGCAAAGAGGCTTAAACGGCTCTATTTTCACTATGCTCCACCGTTAGAGAAGAAATAAAATACATGCATATAGGCAAATCCCACGAACCATCCGTTTCGGAAGCTACAAGGAGGAATAAATAGGATTCGGATGAAGAAGTTGAAAGAGAGAACGATGCCGAGGCTGAAGTCGAAACCTAAGTCGAAGTTCAAGCGTTAGCAGGTGCCTAAGCCTAAGTTGAAGCTTAAGTCGATGCCAACCAAAGCCGGTGTTGATGTCAACGAATAGGGAACACCAAGTGAAAGAGCTGCCATCCGGAACTTTAGAAGGGAGACGAACAACTTTGATTGAGTCTTGCAGACAAACCGAACATAGGGGATTGAAATGGAAAGGCGCTTTTTCCACCTTGGAGTTAAACAACGTCGAAATCACTCGAACCTTTCTCATATCTTTGTGTTTCCTGTGTCCTCAATTGTCTAGTTTACTGGCTCGTTAGCTTGCTTGATCAAATCCACGGAGCTGACTTCCGCACAGGAAGGAGTGACTGAACGACGGTGTTTTGCAACTTGTCAATCAAGATTCAATCAAGGCAAGTTCAGAAGTTCACTTGGCTTGAGTCCAATCTCATCTGTCAGGAGATGGAGTCGTCTTGCAACGTAAGGAGTTGTTATAGTCTGATGGTAGTCGCTTGTCTTATGAGTGAATCTCGATCGTTGGCCTATTTGATTGAAGCTGAAGGCCTATTCAAAAGATCAGATAGGCGGATAGAAGCAAGAAAAAGGCCGGCTAGCTCGTGCAATCAACGAAAAAATCCTTCGCCAACGGTTGCCTTGCGTTGGTTGTTGCGTTGCAAGCCTGGTTCTTCGGGCACTACGGTAGGACGTGGATCGATCATGACGAGAATGGACTTCTCCGTAATGTAATAGAAGAGTCACAGTCCAGTTCCCCGGGCTTTCTCCCTTCTCGACCAGACGAAGGAGATATGAATTCCATTCTGGCGGGTAAGTAAGGGCGAGGCTTGACCCTGTGTTCTCTCCTGGTCGGGTCGGAGGCGAAGACTGGCAAAGTTCATCATTCAGTGGTGGGGTCTTCATAGAAAAGAGGGCGTCGCCCAACGAGTGGCAGATTTGGATGGAGTCTCGCTCATGGAGGAAGAGTACGCGCGCTAGCGCGCTACGCGAAGTTGATCGGATCAGATAGCCCTTCGGGCAACCAACCAAACCCGTCACATCAAATTCCGATCAACAACTTGGAGGTATGGCTGAGTGGCTTAAGGCATTGGTTTGCTAAATCGACATACAAGAAGATTGTATCATGGGTTCGAATCCCATTTCCTCCGGCACTACAGTGGAACTAAAAACGAAATTACGTAAGAGAAAGAACCTCTTGGTGGAGTCCCCCGGAGGACAGAATAGCACTACTTAGTGACTAGGAGCGGAGAGCCCGTTGCGCGTTGTTTTTGTTTGACCGGCCTATCTTCTTTCTAGTTGCAAGCTCCATCCTAAAGTCCAGGGGCTGGACGGCTCTCGGTTCTTGAGCATGTTGGGAGATTAGGCGGCAGTTGCTTGAGCTGCTCGAAAGCTTGACGAACAAGCAAGCGAAAAAAGCCCTAACTCTTTTCTCCTCCTAGGGCTCAACCTAGTCAAGGGGCGCTATTCGATGAAGAAAAGATACTTTAGGAAAGTG
>OX328284.1:2500-25000 GCA_946814005.1 Chamaenerion angustifolium
TACCAAGGAACCATGCATAGCACTGAATAGGGAGCCGCCGAATACACCAGCTACGCCTAACATGTGAAATGGGTGCATAAGGATGTTGTGCTCAGCCTGGAATACAATCATGAAGTTGAAAGTACCAGAAATTCCTAGAGGCATACCATCAGAAAAACTTCCTTGACCGATTGGATAGATCAAGAAAACAGCAGTAGCAGCTGCAACAGGAGCTGAATACGCAACAGCAATCCAAGGACGCATACCCAGACGGAAACTAAGTTCCCACTCACGGCCCATGTAACAAGCTACACCAAGTAAAAAGTGTAGAACAATTAGCTCATAAGGACCACCATTGTATAACCATTCATCAACAGATGCTGCTTCCCATATTGGGTAAAAATGCAAACCAATAGCTGCAGAAGTAGGAATAATGGCACCCGAAATAATATTGTTTCCGTAAAGAAGAGATCCAGAAACAGGTTCACGAATACCATCAATATCTACTGGAGGAGCAGCAATGAAGGCGATAATAAATACAGAAGTTGCGGTCAATAGGGTAGGGATCATCAAAACACCAAACCATCCGATGTAAAGACGGTTTTCGGTGCTGGTTATCCAGTTACAGAAGCGACCCCAAAGGCTTTCACTTTCGCGTCTCTCTAAAATTGCAGTCATGGTAAAAAATCTTGGTTTATTTAATCATCAGGGACTCCCAAGCACACAAATTCTCTAGAAATAGATAATTGAGGACTTGTTATTCAACAGCATAACATGACTTATATACCCGTGTCAACCAATACCTACAGATATCTATCTATGATATATATAATGGGTTGCCCGGGACTCGAACCCGGAACTAGTCGGATGGAGTAGATAATTTCTTTGTTCAAAGAAAAATAGGTAAAAAAATCCCTCCCCAAACCGTGCTTGCTTTTTTCATTGCACACGGCTTTCCCTATGTATCGAGCTAAAAGTTAATTTCGTCGCTAGACATGACTCTACGAAAAATGACATACTCATTTAATCAACCCTTACTCTACTCTTACTCTTCTTGCATAAGCATTTCATAAAAAAAATGAATGAATTTTTTGATTCTATCTCCTTACTTCATCATTTAATAAAAATGGATCCTTCCGCGTCGCCTAACCAATCATTGATACAAGGAATATCCAAATACCAAATTCGACCTCTATATAACCTTCCCGACGCTTTTGGGAAGATCAAAGCAAGAACAACCCCTTTCTCTGTAAGGAATTCGTCCACTAATTCCGAACCTAATCTTTTCAAAAAAGCGCGTACACTACTTTTATGTTTACGGGCCAAAGTTTTAACACAAGAAAGTCGAAGTATATATTTTATTAGATATAAACTCTTTTTTTTTGAAGACCCACTGTGATAATGAGAAAGATTTCTGCATATACGCAGAAATCGGTCGATAATATCAGAATCGGATGAATCAGTCCGGGTCGGCTTACTAATGGGATGCCCTAATGCATTACAAAATTTCGCTTGAGACAACGATCCAATCAGAGGCAAAATTGGAACTATTGTTTCGAGCTTCTTGATAGCATTATTTATTAAAAATGAATTTTCTAGCATTTGATTTCGTACCACTGAAGACTTTAGTTGCACGTTTGAAAAATATCCCAAAAAGTCAAGAGAATACTTGCATAATTGTTTTATGTCGATCCTTCCGGGTTGAGACCAGACCGAAAAATTATATTGCCATAAATCGATAAGGTAATATTTCCATTTATTCATCAAAAGAGGTGTATCCTTTGAAGCTAGAATGGATTTTCCTTGATATCTAACATAATGCATATTCGGATCCTTGAAGAAGGATCGGATGTCCCGAAAATCATTCTCAACAAAAACTTCAACAAGATTCTCTATTTTTACATAAAAAAACATTCGCTCAAAAAAGACTCCCGAAGATGTTGACTGGAAATAAGAAGATTGATTACGGAGAAAAAGGAAGATAGATTCGTATTCACATACATAAGAATTATAAAGGAACAAGAAGAATCTTGAATTACCTTTTAAACAAAGGGTAATATGCTTTTTTGGAGTAAAAAAACTACCCAAATACTCGTGTAGAAAGATACGTAATAAATGCAAAGAAGAGGCATCCTTCACCCAGTAGCGAAGGGTTTGAACCACGATTTCCAAATGGCTGGGATAGGGTATTAGTACATGTGACACATAATCTAAATGTGTAAATTTGTCCTCTAAAAAAGGAAATATTGAATGAATTGATCGTAAAGTATGAGATTTTGCTATATCTTTATCTTTCCTTTCAAAGGAAGATAAAACTCGTAGCGAAAATGGAATTTCCACAATGACTGCAACCCCTTCTGATAGAATTTTCGAATACAAATTCTTATTGTGGCCCCAAAATTGATTTTGAACAGAACCATTAGGATTATCCGAAATAATTAAATGATTCCGTTGATACATTCGAGTAATTAAGCGTTTCACAATTATTAAACTAGATTTTTTGTCATAAACTGCATTTTCGAACAAAGTGGATCTATTTATATTGAAACCATGATCATGAGCAAGTGCATAAATATACTCCCGAAAAATCAGGGGGTATAGGAAGTCGTGTTGTCGAGATCTATCTAGTTCGAAATATCCCGGAAATTCCTCCATTTGAAATTCGATTTGAATCCAAGTTAGGAATTTGTTGGTTATGAAATGATACATAGTGCGATACGGTCAAAGCAAGGTATTCTAGTAATACTAAAATAAATACCTCGGAAATAAATAGACTCATCAATAGACTCTCTATCCTCTCTTTCTTTTTAAATCTAATTCATTTATATTCGTTATAATAGAATAAGATGGGTTAGAAATCCTTTATTTTTTCACCCCAATCGCTCTTTTGATTTTGGAAAAACTATCTTTATCAATATGCTGCTTCTTTTACACATTTATGTCTAACCCAAAGCGGGCAATAGCTAATAGTTAGGACTCATTAAAAAAAAAAAATGCATAATCATGCAAAAACCCTTCTCCGTCCTGGCACTAATAGATTTTTAACGTGTAATTAGATCGGAGAATCGTTCAAATTTAGAATGGAAGCTCGTTGCTTTTTCTTTCCCTATAATGAATCGGGTTCCTAGGACTCTATCCATTTATTCACTCGACCCAACTCCGAATTTCTTTCATTTGTTTGCTTACTAAGAATGAAATACTCTCGGAATTTTCTATTGATACGACATGCTGCTTTTTCCAGGCATTCCTTGCAGTTCAGGATCAGTCGTGGTCTTACAAACTCTACCGAAGATATGAATGAATCCATTACTTCATACAAATGTGTAAAAGAGGCTAGCCGCACTTAAAAGCCGAGTACTCTACCATTGAGTTAGCAACCCCAATAAAAATAAATTTAGGATGTGTAGATACAATCGCAATAAAAATAACAAAAAAAAATTATTCTTTCTCTCACACAAAAACAACCTCGTGTATCACCAGAAATCTCATAAACCCGTATTTTTTTATTTGAAATTTGTAGAATTCCCACCCCCTTTTTAGTTGGTTTTTTTTTGACTGACGTAAAAAACGAAACCTAGGGAAGATAAAGAGATGCCTTTATACAATACACGATCGAATTATATTTGTTCGATACACAGTTGTCAATATTAATCTAATAAATCGAATACTTATAAAAAAAGAAAATATATATATTTGTGTTGGGTTTAGCACTAGATAATATCTATAAATCTAAAAAGAGAAAAGAATAAATTAAGCACAAAATGATAAAGAATCCTGATTTCTTTGTAAATTAGATGTATTTCCAACGAAAAACTGCCAATCCAATTGGCAGTAATGTAAAAATTGGATAGGTCTCGGAGGGCCAATTCCTTCATTTATTCACTTCATCTTTTTCTATCTATCTTATATCCCCCAAAAGATATAGAAAAAAAAGCGATTTTGATCGTTAAAGAACATCGTATTCTATGGTAATGGTATGGTAACAATAATCAAAAAGTATGAATGGAATAGAGTAAAAGAGGGTGAGGGGAAATAATATAGTAGAAAAATGTTATCCAAAATTATATTATTTCCCCTCACCCTCTTCTCTCTTTTTTATTTAATAGTTCAAAAATGAAAAATGCATTAATTGACTTTCGTTTGATTAATACGAAATTCTGTAAAAACCCCCGCTTTCTTTAAAATATGATAAACAGTTCCTGTGGGTTGAGCACCTTTTTCAAGAAAATAGCGAATACTTGGGATATTTAAATAGGTTTGATTATTTATCGGATCATAAAAACCCACTTTCCGAAGATCTCTTCCTTCTCTGCGGGATCGCACATCAATTGCAACGATTCGATAAAGGGCTCATCGGGATAGATGTAGATTAACTAGAACCCCCCCTAGAAACGTATACGAAGTTTTCTCCTCGTACGGCTCGAGAAAGCAAAAATTAGAATTCGATCCATCTATAGAATTTGAATGTTAAATAGATCCATAACATGAGCACATCCATTAGGCTATGGGCTATTTAATACTTTTTCTTTATTGAAAAAAAAAATAATTTGTATTCTCATAACTCAAGTTGGATAACTCTGAAATAGCTCAAAAGAAAAGCCTTAGTTATTTCATTTTTGAGTGGTCTCTAACCCCTTTTTCTTTGTCTCATTTAGAATATATTTGGTTGGATTCTTCATCCTTTTCTTGATCTAGTTGTCAAGACAGTTGAAAAATGAAAAAGGGTATTTTCTTGTTCCAAAATACTTCATCTTTGCCTTGGATCATTGGGTTTAGACATCACTTCGGTGAATTTTAATCATTTCAAAACGACAGCAACATGCCCCTTATTTATGATTTCTTTCTAGCAAAGAATCATACGAATGGCGGATTCCCGCACGATACACTTTTGATACAAAGAAGTTCACGAATTCTAACAATTTTTTTTTTACTTGCTTGAATTGGATCCTTTCGATTTCTAGATCGAAAAGATACTTACGGAGTTGTTCCAACTTATTAATTGGGATTAACCCTAGACCCTTGCCCCTAAGAAACGAATAAAGACTTTCTAGCCGAGCTACAACCTATACTGGTAACATTAACCCCCCCCCCCAAAAAAAAAAAGGGGGGGGTTAGTTGAACAGAAGAAAGGGTGTCGAGCCAAGAGCACCTTCATTTCTATTTTCTATAGAATAGAAAGTGGCGGGTGTAAGAACCCACAGATGATCATCATGTCTGTCAAGTCGCGCGTTGCTTTTTACCACATCGTTTCAAACGAAGTTTTACCATAACATTCCTCTCGTTTGGAACTGGTATGTAATTGATTCAATTAGGGAATCATGAATAGTCATTTGTTTGATCTTTCATAAGAATCTATATTTTTCTTTTATATGAATCGTATGAATCGGCAGTTTCTAAATCAATCTTAGCATTAATTTCATTTCAACCGCTTTTTTCTTGCATAATCCAATATTTTGGATTTTATTTTCTTTATGCATTTCTCAATATTACGAAAAAAAAGTGTTTTTTATTGAATCTACACCCCATCCGCAAGTAAGGTGATAGGATATATTCAACAATCTAACACTTCTTCGAGTCTCAAATACTTCTAAGAAATCCTTAAAATAAAAATAGTTTTTTAATTGCAAATTCAAACAATTCCTATCGCATATCACTATTTGAATAAAGTCTTACTAAGGATCGCATTTGATCATCATAAAAAAATCCATCTTTGAATTAAACCTCAGTGATTCAAAAAATAGAGATAGATAGAGATAGATTAGGACAAAATAGAATTTATTTTTTAGAGTGCATAAAAAAGGGTTGAGGGAAAGGAAATTGGCGGTTCTTCTTTTTTTCATTTCCTACTGAAAACAAAAATATGAAACAAAAAAGAAGGAATTCCCCCTGTCAAATAGACTCAAATATTTTCATTGGACTCAATTTACACGAATATTCTATTCTATGTTGAATATTGCAAATTGACGAATTAAAAATATTTTTTCGAAAAACCTTATCACTGAAATCGAATAGAACGGTAATAATTCATTAAGCATTTCCTTATTTTTCGCACAGTTTCTTTGATTGGGGGGAGGTTCAATAATTTGGATTAAACGCAAGGGAAATAGCATGCATGAATTCGCCCGTCTCCATTATTCTAGGGAATTTTCAATTCTGTATTAGAGCTAAATCAAATAGGAGTTGAACTACCTAAAAAGGAGACTTAAAAAAAAACACACGTGCTACGTATATAACTTGATGATTTGTTAATCCGATTTGTACAGACACAACTATTGAAATTAACATCCTCCAGTGTTAATTAACTCTTATTATAAGGTCCATAATTAATTCGAAATAACTAACTAAGAAAAAATAGGAATATCGTCAGGGAATGGATATATGATGAAAGTCGCATTCAGCCCTCTTTGAATTGATTTAAAATTATTATTTGTGTTGTGATCTATCTTATTACCTGGATCCCACTTCGATATAGCTCCGTCTATCTATATGTATTTTTTGTTTTGCCATGTACTTATTTGAACTCAATTTATGAAAAAGATATGATTCACAGAAAACTAGAATGATTCAAAATCAGAAACAAGAATCACATAATATCCATTCAATTCAATATTCTATTCTGAAATCTAAAAAAAAAAGAAAATCTTCGATTATTTTGATAATGGCTATTTCTATATAGAAATGAAAAAAATGTATTTCCTGGGACGGAAGGATTCGAACCTCCGAATAGCGGGACCAAAACCCGTTGCCTTACCACTTGGCCACGCCCCATTTCTATTTCTATTCGATACTACAAAACACTAGTATTGGTATTGGTTATTCGTCAATTCCAGTTAAAATATCGACGGACTATACTCTTCCTAGGATTTTTACACATGTAGATATAGAATGAAACGGAATTTATTGATCATTACATCTAATTCAATTAAGATATTGTATGAAAGGATGATTTCTTCAATTCGCAAAAGAAAATAGAATAATTTTTGATTGAGTGAGTTCAAAAAAAAAAAAAAAAGATTTTGGATCTACCTTACTTTCGTAATTTTTAACGTATAGTAATTATCACTACTATATATAGTATATTAACTCAATCAAAATACAATTATCTCCAAGTGCAAAAAAAAAAAAAAATGTTAGTTATGCTTAATATCTTTAGTTTGATCTGTCTTAATTCCGACCTTTATTCGAGTAGTTTTTTCTTAGCTAAATTACCCGAGGCCTACGCTTTTTTGAATCCAATCGTAGATGTTATGCCAGTAATACCCCTATTCTTTTTTCTTTTAGCCTTTGTTTGGCAAGCTGCTGTAAGTTTTCGATAAAATCTTTAATACTATCCGAGACATGATTTAGTCGAGAAACAAATTCTAACAACGGATAAGATCAGAGGATAAGATCAGATAAGTCTTAGAGTATGAATGAACCCTCGATTTAAACAACTCTTAGATAGTTTCGAGAAATGGGAATCGCCCCATTTTCTCATTAGGATTTCGTTTATTGAAAGATCCTATTAGAGTCCTCACAATAACACAATAAGGGGTCGTTTTTTGTAATGAAAGAAGCAACTCTTATTACAAATGCTTTTCTGAGAAGTTTTTGATTTCATTTTAAAAAATAAAACTTTCCTTTAGTGGTGTAAAAATAGTATATATGTTATAAAAATGGAGAATCTATTCTCTTTTTTTTTTTTTTATGATCTTGGAGATTGTGTAATGCTTACTCTTAAACTCTTTGTTTACACAGTGGTGATATTCTTTGTTTCTCTCTTCATCTTCGGATTCCTATCTAATGATCCAGGACGTAATCCTGGACGTGAAGAATAAGAATGAAAAAGACTCTTTTTTTTTTTTACTTTCTTAATTTTTCAATGTTCTTAGGATTTTCGCTATTAAATATAAATCAAAAAAGTAAATCAAAATTCGAAAAAAAAAGGGGTTCGAAAAATTGGAATTTGTAAAAAAAATACCAAATACTCAACGGAAAGAGAGGGATTCGAACCCTCGGTACGAAAAAGTCGTACAACGGATTAGCAATCCGACGCTTTAGTCCACTCAGCCATCTCTCCAAATTGAAAAGGATAATTACTATGTTACATTCGTCTATTACACAAAATAGGACTGCTTGGAAAAAGATCCTCTGTATCTACTTTTTTTTTTAGATATTTAGTATTGGACTAGATTAATATATACAACTTAAATATATATATATATAACTTTTATAAGCAATCCTATTTAGATCACGAAAAAGCTCAAAAAAAGGTTGAAAGATATATTTCGAATACGAATAAAAGGATATTCGCCCGAAAGATTTTTTTTTTTTTTTCACGACCCGGCCTGGTCAGTACCTAGCCGGGCCCTTTTTTTGTTCCAAATCATATAAACAAGCTTTTTCTTTATAAAAAAAAATGCTTGTTATTGAACCAACAATCTGAATTAAGGACTATTTCCATATCTATATCTATGATATATAATTTAATCATATAGAATCAAAGTGTGATTTCTTATTATTAGAATTCTAAGATTTTTTCTTTTTTAAGTAAAGTAAATCATATTTTTATTTACTTAAAAAAGAAAAAATAGAACTGCGGATTATTGGGCAATGCATTTCTATGTGATGACATAAATAGTTTTCTCGAGCCGTATCCGGCCTAAATCCTCCATCAAAAGAAAGAACGTGTTATTTATTATTTAGTTATTTAAATTGTCAGTCCTCTTTTCCTTTCCTAATCTGATTAGGTCGACTGACAAAACAGACCAATGCTATAATATTCATTATAATTTTCCGATCCTATCTTGATTACGTCCGATTGTCGTATTCGACAAAAAGTGTATTTTTATACAATAATCACATTGTAGCGGGTATAGTTTAGTGGTAAAAGTGTGATTCGTTTGCTTAATCCCTTGTATAGTTAAGGGGTCGCTCGGTTTGATTCATAGTCCGAGCAGAAACTTTATTTCTTAGAAAGGCTTTCATCTTTTACCCCGCAAGGAAAGGTTCGGGTAAAAATATACATTCTCGTGATTTGTATCCAAAGGTCGAGTAGAAATTTAAAATTTGGATTCTAAAATTGCGAAACATAATTTTTGTTTGAATTGGATCAAGACTTCCAATTTAATAAGTATGAGTAAAAGATCCATGGATAAAGATGGAAAGGTGGATTTCTAATCGTAACTAAATCTTCCATTTTTTTTATATAGTTATTTTATATAGGAAAGGTTGAAGCAAAATAGCTATTAAAGGATGCCTTTAGTTTACTAGAGACATCGAGATAGATCCCTTTTTTTTTTTTTAGCTCGGTGGAAACAAAATACTTTTCCTAATCCTAAGGATTATCTCAAATAGAAATAGAGAACGAAGTAACTAGGAATATTGTTAGAATTCGAATATCCGATTCCTTTTCCTTATTCTAGAGGGATTATCTAGAAAGCTAATTATTTTGAATGTATTCAAAGAGAAAAGCTGACATAGATGTTATGGGTCGAATTTATCAATTTCATTGACTTAGACTTATTAGATATATTTTTTTATATCTATAGTTGGAAATTTAGCCATCTTCCATAAAGGAGCCGAATGAAACCAAAGTTTCATGTTCGGTTTTGAATTAGAGATGTTCAAAATGATGAATCAACATCGACTATAACCCCTAGCCTTCCAAGCTAACGATGCGGGTTCGATTCCCGCTACCCGCTCTATCTATTCTAATTAATCATATTATTTTATTCTAATTCTATGAATAATTAGAATAATTAATATGATTAATATAGCATCCACTAGGCAATTCAAAAAATTATCTCACTATACTCTTTCTTTTTTTCCGAACAAGACAAGAACAAGAGAGCAAAAAAAAAAAAAAAATGAAATCGGAATCAAAAAGGCGTCCATTGTCTAATGGATAGGACATAGGTCTTCTAAACCTTTGGTATAGGTTCAAATCCTATTGGACGCAAATTTTACATCCATTTTTGGAGATTTCTAGCTCAAGAACGCTATTGCTATTTTGAGTGATTTGAATAAGAGACGCTTATATTCGAATATGAGACTTAGCTTATAGTTATCGAATTCTATGTTCTATTAATGAAATCTTTCTTTTTAAATAGAAAATAGAACGGATTTAAAATGAAATAATTCGAAATTTTTAAATGGATATATTTTCTATTTAAAAAATGGATTTCATAATAAATGAAAAAATGCAGAGTGCTCAAATTATTTACCACTATCACTATAGTTATTCCTGAACTAGAAAGCGTTCCTTCTGTTCCTGAATAGCGTCGTTCAAAAGGGCTTGTGCTTCCTCGGTGAATATCTTAGTAGAAGATATGATTTCTTCGAACTGCGGTTTGTTCGTTTTTACGTAAGTACGTAGATCATCAAGAAATTTCCTTACCTGTCCAATTTCGAATGAATCAAGATAACCATTCGTCCCAGTATAAATAGTCATTATCTGTTCTGCCACGGTGAGAGGGTTTGATTGAGATTGTTTAAGCAACTCACGTAATCGTTGACCTCTTGCCAATTGATTCTGGGTAGCTTTATCGAGATCAGAAGAGAATTGTGCAAAGGCTTCTAATTCTGCGAATTGCGCCAATTCCAATTTTAATTTCCCAGCTACTTGTTTCATGGCTTTAATTTGAGCTGCGGATCCTACTCTGGAGACAGAAATACCCACATTAATAGCAGGTCTGATTCCAGCATTGAATAGATCGGCCGATAAGAATATTTGTCCGTCTGTAATGGAAATTACATTAGTAGGAATATAAGCAGAAACATCTCCCGATTGGGTCTCAACTATTGGTAAGGCAGTCATACTTCCTTCACCTAAACGAGAACTTAATTTAGCGGCTCTTTCCAAAAGGCGTGAATGCAAATAAAAAACATCCCCCGGATAAGCTTCGCGACCGGGAGGTCTTCGTAATAAAAGAGACATTTGGCGATAAGCCTGTGCTTGTTTGGAGGGATCATCATAAATGATTAAAGTGTGTTGTTCACGGTACATAAAATATTCAGCCAGAGCTGCTCCTGTATAAGGGGCGAGGTATTGTAATGTAGCTGGGGAATCCGCCGTTTCCGCTACCACAATAGTGTATTCCATAGCTCCCCTTTCTTGGAGAGCATTCACTACCTGAGCCACAGAGGAGGCTTTTTGACCAATAGCTACATAAACACATATCACATTGTTCCCTTGTTGATTGAGAATTGTATCCGTGGCTACTGCTGTTTTACCAGTCTGTCTGTCTCCAATAATTAATTCTCGCTGGCCACGTCCTATAGGGATCATTGCATCAATAGCAATAAGTCCTGTTTGAAGAGGCTCATATACGGAACGTCTCGAAATAATACCCGGAGCGGGGGATTCAATTAACCGAGACTCCGAAGAAGAAATTTCACCTCGACCATCAATAGGTTTTGCCAGGGCATTTACAACACGACCCAAATAAGCCTCACTCACAGGTATCTGAGCAATTCTTCCTGTTGCTTTTACAGAACTTCCCTCTTGTATCATTAAACCGTCACCCATTAATACAACACCAACATTTTTTGATTCCAAATTAAGAGCAATGCCGATTGTACCCTCTTCAAATTCTACTAATTCACCTGCCATTACTTCATCAAGACCATAAATACGAGCAATGCCGTCACCGACTTGAAGTACGGTACCAGTATTTACAATCTTGACTTCCCTATTATATTGCTCAATCCGTTCACGGATAATATTACTAATTTCGTCGGCTCTAATGGTTGCCATGAGTATTTCTTCATTTTTTTGTAAGAAAGAATAATGCCTACAATAGAAGGACTAATCCGTTTCAGTTAGTTCTTTCATCGACCCAAACAGGCCAATATTAGCACTGATGGTCCGTAAATGTAACTCGTTGTTCAAACAACTATTCAGAGTTCCTAAAGCTCCTTGTAAGGCTTGTTGAAAAATCCGCTGTCGGACTTGATTAATCGCCCTTTGTTGTTCAAAATGAATGGTTTCGTTTTTGTTATTTTCTAATTGTTCCAAGGTCTTATAAGTTGAATTAATCAAATCGTTCCTTTTCTCGTCTATCTCAAAGTATCCATACGCTCGATACCCTTGCGCTTCGAGTTCCACGTCCTGTAAACGTGCCCGGGCTTTTTCCAGCTGTTCAACGGCCCCCTCACGTAATTCTTCTGAATTGCGAATAGTATTCAAGATCCTCTGTTTTCGATTATCTAATAAATCACTTAATGAAAGTAGATTAGCTTTCCAGTCATTTCAAAACTTCCATAATCCCTTCCCGAACCAAACATGAATCTTTCAATTCATTTGGCTCTCACGCTCAATTACTTCAATCAGTTATGTAAAATTCCCATATTTTTTTTTTGAATGTAATGAGCCTATCCTCTCTTCTCTATTCATATTCCAAAAAAAGATCCAAACTGAGCCCTAATCCAAATCCGGAATACTATTCGGAGGACTCTTCTGACCAAACAAAAAATATGGAATTGTCAGCAAAGTTGTTTCTCTTTTTTCTTCAAATCCAAAGAATTCCTCTTACTTTATACATTACATAGGTCATCAATTCAGCATTGGATAAGATAAAAAAAAGAGTCGGATCCTTTTTCCAATAAAGGTTTCAAATCATTTTATTGACATGAGTGTTCTATATCAAAAAAAATGGAACTATTCGTTTTAAAACCGTTTTTATCTAAAATTAAAATAGTAGTAGAAAGAATACCATGCTACCCTCATTTGGACTTCAACTGCTTTAGCTTTAACCATATTAATGGTCCCACATTATTGGTTAATAGAGAATCAAAGTGGAGTTCCCAATGAATCACGAAATGCTATGGTTCTTAAATATGATTTATTAACTGAATTTATTCAGAAGTAATTCGCGGGATTATGCACCTTTTACTTTGTCCTAGTTATAATGAAAAGGGTGCAGCCGGTTGGGTCCAGCCTATTCTTGAAATAAACAACTCGCACACACTCCCTTTCCAAAAAAGATCAATACACCAAGCACTACGCTTAGATTTATTGGATTTGTTGCTAAAATATCGGTATTAAACCCGAAACTCCCGGCGGATGGCCAGTGAACCAAGGAAAGGAAAGAATCGGTTACATTTTTCATACAATCTCCTCTTATAGATAAAATCAATAAAAATCGAATAGAGTTTTTTTTGTATCACTTAAACACTTTTTCTATTTATTGCTATTCCTATATATATTTTTTTTTTATATATATTTCAATATTTATAAACAGCCTAAACAGAATAAAAAATGGAGTTGATTATGTTTTTTTTTATTGGAAATTGCTAATAAGAGTAATATTTATTAGAATCTGGGGCGGGTTTCACGTCAATTGTTAAAAAATTAGGTTCTTGTAAAAATCCCTAAAAAAACGAAAGGGGGGTTTCCGTTGCTAAGAACGGGAAGGAAGAAAGCGAATCGGTATGCTGCTAATTCCTCATCCGCAAATCTTCCCCTCCCGCGGGTTAGTATCCCAACGAACGAATAAGGAATTGTAGGAGTCAAATATGGATATAATTCGAAAAAGCAAGGAGCAAGTCCCCGGACATCAAAGAAGAAAAAAGAAGACTTTTCCTATTGATAGGATTATACAAAGGGATTCGCAAATAAAAGTGCTAAGGCTACAACCAATCCATAAATTGTTAACGCTTCCATAAAAGCCAGACTAAGCAATAAAGTACCTCGTATTTTTCCCTCTGCCTCGGGCTGTCTCGCGATACCCTCTACAGCTTGTCCCGCAGCAGTACCTTGACCAACTCCAGGTCCAATAGAAGCAAGCCCGACAGCTAATCCAGCAGCAATAACGGAAGCGGCAGAAATAAGTGGATTCATGATAAGTTCCTCACACAAAAAAAAAAAAAAAATGGTTAATGATACAATCATCCAAGGAATTCTGATTTAATTATCCCCTCAATAAGATTGATTCAGCCAGACGAAATAACTAACAACTGCCAATTCAAGTAATGGACTAATATTATTGAATCGTCCGAACTACTTCTATAGTATAGCTCTTTTTTAGTTCTTATATTATCGACGGGATTTTTGTGAATCCAGTTCTTTGTTCTTTTTATTGATTTCATCTTGTTTCATTCAATTCATAGTTCGTTACAGATGAAAGGAAAAGACTTATATGGGAATCCTCATCTTAATTCATAGCATAGTAGGGCGGATTAGATATATCTTTAGATCATATATAACTAGTCAATGTCTAATATCACATATACATGTCTTTCTTCCATAACGTAAACAAACTATTCGTATCGGCGATTCACCCCCGGATTCTAAAATTCTTTTTGAACCACCCAAGAGTTGAATTCTAGCCATTAGATTCCGTTTAGACCCCCCTTGCCAACCAATTCATTTTTTATGAATTTCGTTTTTTCACTTCTTCTTCTTTCTTTTATTTATCAGTATCCTACATGTAGATTGTATACAGGGACGATTCAAACCATTGCAGAGAAATATCAGTATTTGAGTGATTGAAGCGCTCATGCAATTTTTCTATTAAAATTTTCTTTTGTTCAATTGAACAAAAGAAAATTTTAATAGAAAAGGGGATAGGTATTATCTAAATTAGAAATTGACTGGGTCATCAAAGAAGAATTTTAGGAATAAGATCGTTATCTCTTTCCCCTTTTTACAATTTCGTAAGCCGATTCTCTCGAGTCACGCATCCATTACCTTGGCCTAAGATAAAAAAATGACTAGTTTGAAAACTAGTCAATGATGACCCTCCATGGATTCCCCTATATAAGCCGCAGCTAACGTTGCAAAAATAAGAGCTTGAATACCACTCGTAAATAATCCAAGGAACATGACAGGTATAGGAACGACTGAAGGTACTAAAGAAACAAGAACAACAACTACTAATTCATCGGCTAATATATTTCCGAAAAGTCGAAAACTAAGGGATAAAGGTTTTGTAAAATCTTCTAAGATGTTAATGGGTAAAAGGATTGGGGTTGGTTGTATGTATTTACTGAAATAACCTAACCCCTTTTTGCTAAGACCCGCATAGAAATATGCTACTGACGTGAGTAAAGCTAAAGCAACAGTAGTATTTATATCATTGGTGGGCGCAGCTAACTCCCCGTGAGGTAACTCTACGAGTTTCCATGGTAAAAGAGCTCCTGCCCAATTAGAAACAAAAATAAATAGAAACAAAGTTCCAATAAAAGGAACCCATGGACCATATTCTTCTCCAATCTGGGTTTTACTAACATCGCGAATGAATTCAAGGATATATTCGAAGAAATTCTGACTGTCATTTGGAATTGTTTGTGGATTCCGAACAGCTATACTGGCTGAACCTAATAAGATAGCAATTACAACCCAAGAGGTAATAAGTACTTGGCCATGGACTTGAAAACCTCCTATTTGCCAATAGAAATGTTGGCCTACTTCCACACCGGATATGTCGTATAACCCTTTGAGTGTGTTGTTGGAACATGATAGAACATCCATATTGCCCTCTCACAGAAATCGAACTTTAAAAGGAATTATTTTGATTCAACCATCTCTTTTTTTACTTGCTTAATTGAATTTTGTATTTTGGATACTAACTAATCACACAGCATCTCCAATCATTTTGATCTCTTTTATGCGATTCAAAAGTAGTAACCGATTCCATAAATCTATGGAGTTCGAAAAACAAATTTCTTTCTCTTAATTTTATTATTAATCACGGATTTCGTATATAGCTAGAACGACCCTCACAAATTGCAAATACTAATTTGTTAAGAATTAATCGGATTGAAGCTATAGCGTCATCATTTGCTGGAATCGAAATATCTGCAAGATCGGGGTCACAATTTGTGTCGATTAAACAAATTGTTGGAATTCCCAAAGTAATACATTCTCGAAGAGCCGTATATTCTTCTTGCTGATCAACGATAATTACAATATCGGGCAACCCGGTCATATATTTAATCCCACCCAGATATGTTTGTAAGTGAGATAATTGTCTCTTCAATATAGCCGCGTCTCTTTTTGGAAGACGTTTAAGTCTCCCCGTCTTTTGTTCCGTTCTCAAGTCCCTGAACTTATGAAGTCTCGTTTCTGTAGTGGACCAATTCGTTAACATACCACCAAGCCACTTTTTATTAACATAATGACAACGAGCCTTTATTGCAGCCCGTGCTACTAAAGTCGCTGCTTTATTTTTGGTACCAACAATTAAAAACTGCCTCCCCCGGCTTGCTGCATCAAAAACTAAATCACAAGCTTCTGCTAAAAAACGCGCGGTTTTAGTAAGATTTGTAATATGAATACCTTTACGATTTGCATAAATATAAGGCGCCATCCTAGGATTCCATTTTTTAGTACCATGACCAAAATGAACTCCTGCTTCCATCATCTCTTCTAAATTGATGTTCCAATATCTTCTTGTCATTTCTCCCCACATTTCCGCTTTTTTTTTTTAGCGGCGAGGTGCCCTGAGCTAAAAAATTGTTCCAACGGAACCTTTTCTTCTACCGGAGATTGGCCGTGTCGATATCCGATCCAAATCGCTACCGTCTATTTGTTATTATCTGTTTTTTCATGACCACATCAAAGGGCCTAGAGAGTTTTTTTATTAAAAAACGACTTTTTACTTTGATTTTAGGACTCATTAAATACTCTAAATGATTGTTCTCATGTAGCGTGGAAATTCTTTGAAATGTAAGAATCAAATAATTCTCTGTGGTGGAACAAAATATCTCTGATCTCCCCCTCGAAAAAGTGCTTATTCTTGGTTTCCAAAGGAATGCTTTTATGTTGCCTTGAACAGTGTACTAATCCCTTGAATCCGGTCCCAACGGGTATCATCCCGCCTATAACAACGTTCTCTTTTAGGCCTTTCAACCAATCGATACGACCCCGGAGAGCCGCTTTAGCTAAAACTCGAGCAGTTTCTTGAAAACTCGCTTCGGATATGAAACTTTGAGTATTCAAAGATGTTCTTGTTATTCCCAATAGGACGGCCCTGTAACAGATCGATTCTTCCAAAGCGCGCCCCGTACGTTCCGCTCGCAACAATCCAATTAGTTCTCCAGGTAAAAAAACATTAGACATTCCATCCTCTGAAACCAACACTTTGGATGTTATTTGGCGTACAATAATTTCTATGTGCCTATTATGGATTTGTACCCCCTGGGATCGATAAACCTTTTGGATCTTATTAACCAAAGAGATACGACTTTGCACTATAGTTAGCTCAGCCCCAATCAAGAATCCCCAAGGAAATCCAAGAATTCTTGTTATATGCTCGTTCCAACTCTCAACTCTTTTTTCTAGGTTCACCGATATTGAATCAACTGAACGCACTTCTAACACCTGTTCCACTTTTGGAAGACCCTGCGTTATATCACCGGATCTCGATTTTTCATATATAAATGTAACTACTGTATCTCCGTCATAAAGGATTTCTCCATAATGTCCATGAACAGTTGCTCCTGGAGTGGCCAAATAAGGCTTCGCAGATCTTATTACTACAGAGTCAAGTTGAACAATAAAAACTTGACCCGATCTTAGGTATGGTCCATTTTTGGCTATACATACATTTTCACAAATAAACTGTCCAAGACTCATTATTGTAGATATTTCTTCACAAGAATTATCATAATTATTGTGAGGGAGAAAATACCAACTCAAATTGAATACAATGTTACTGCGGGGATCCGGATTAGAAATCCTCCCGCTTTCATCCATTAAATAATATTGAAGTACTTGAGAAGCCTGTTTTAAATTTTCAACTTGCAAATATTTAGTTAGCAAAACCTGATTCTGAGTCATAAAATAGTAAAATGAATCAAAATTAACAACTTGAAGGGCTGTTCCTAAAGGGCCAATTGAATTCCTAATTTGAACTATAGCATCTTTTTTAATTGATTCTTTTATCACATTCTGAGATTTTACATCATTGAATGGACCCATTCGAAAACAATTAGATGAGGACAAAATCATCAAAGACGTGCATTCCGTATTTTTATTTAACAAGGTCCGAATAGTTCCGTGATTTTGCCTAGGTGATTGTTTCATCTTTGGCTTGGAATAAAAGGGATTGATATTCGTGTGATCTGACACATTATGAGAGATAAATCCTGAGCCTGACGGATCATTCCTTTTTCTCGGATACAAAATATGGGATTTCACTAAGTCGATTCTTAAGAAATTTCGAATCAGACCTTTTGTTCTTACTTCAACAAAGGAAGCGTGGGCCTCCTCGGCAGAAGCACTTTTTTTGTCTTGGTCCCAATTCAAAATGAAACAAGTCCGAACTAATTGAATACTTGTGTCAGAAATTTCCCGAATTGGTTTTCCATTTCCGTAAACAATATAATTGACAATTTGAAGTTGCATATTATCCTTTTCTTGGAACAGATCCGGAGGGAAGAGTGTTGCTAAATTGAGACCGTCCGCTATTTCATATGTCACTACAGGTCGAACTAAAACAAAATGCTTTTTCTTAGTAGGTGTGATCCTTTGGACATAGATCCAATTTTTCAATTTTTTAGATTCCTTAGAATTCATTTTTCCTGGTCCCGGTGGTATCAAGATGCCACTGTGCCAGGATATCTTATCTGTCTCTCCAGGAAAATGGATATTTCCAGAAAAGATTTGAAGTTCAATCCCCTTTTTTTTTCTCTCCACTCGAACTAATCCGCCCGATCCGCTTCTTGTATTTAAAGCGATTCGTGTATCTACCCCAATCAGACTATTGTTCTGTACCATTATCGAAGAATACTCAGGTAAAATATGTACTTCTTCAGGAATGAAAAAAAATCGATCTATTGTCATTTGGTATTTTGGCTTAAATTCTTTGATTCCTCGATAATCAACCAAATCCTCTTTTTTAACGATTGAGTGCATCCCCATAGTCCCATATTTAGTAATTCCCGAACTCTTTCTTCTGTATCGAGGATCATCAAAAAAAGCAAGAATACTCTTTTTCCGGAAAATACCATTTATAGGCAGTTCAATCGAAATACCTGAATGGGGTATTAGTTCTTTCTCTCGTTCTTGACTCGATTGGACTGGAATGACAAGTCGATTTCTTCTCCTTTTTGCCAATAAATCAGAATTCTCACGTAGAATCGAAGGGTATATCAGATTACAATGAAGAGTACATATGATTCGATTCATTTCTGAATAATCAGGACTCCTATCGTCTTTTTTTTTACCAGAAAAAGAAGAACTAAAGAATTTGTATCTGATTTGATCATTATTAGCTGAGAAACTAGAAAGAGATCTTCGTTCTCTTTCTGTCGAACGAGGATTCATTTGATCTTGATCCTTGTGGAGTGAAAACGGAGCTCCGCTGGATCTGCACGAACCTCCTGATAATATCCATAAATGACTTGTTTTTGGTAAAAGATGGACATTGCTATATGTAAATTCGGGTGCATGGTACACATCGGTACTCCAGTGCATTTCTCCCTCAGAGTCCGAATAAATATGTTTTCGAACCCTTTCTTTAAACTGGAAAGTGGATGTTCCCGCGCGAATCTCGGCAATGACTTGTTCTGATTCTACATATTGATTATTTTGAACCAAAAGAAAACTTTTTGGCGGAATAGTCACGTTATGTAGAATATCTTCACTCTCAATAGTTACATCCAAGTCCATAGAACAAAGAAGAGCAGGATGCCCATGACGCGTACGTGTGGGATGAACCAAGGCCTCATTGAATTTTATTTTTCCATTCGAGGGGGCCCGTACATGTTCTGCAGTACCACCTGTGAATACTCCGCCAGTATGAAAAGTTCTTAATGTTAGTTGAGTACCCGGTTCTCCAATAGATTGACCCGCAATAATACCTACAGCTTCCCCCAATTCGACCAGGTCACCGTGGGTAGGACTCCTACCATAACATAATCGACAGATCCAAGATGTACTTCTACAAGTAAAGGGGGTTCGGATGGATATTGGTTGGATTCGAAAGGTTATGAATCGATTGACAAGTCCAATTCCAATATCTTGATTTCTAATGGCAATACACCGCGAGCCCATATATATATCGTCTGCTAATACACGACCGATTAATGTTTGAATAAAAATTCTTTCCGGCATCCTTCCATTTTGAGGACTCACAGAAATCCCGCGGAGGGTTCCACAATCTGTTCTACGTACAACAATGTGTTGAACTACTTCAACAAGTCTGCGCGTAAGATATCCCGCATCAGATGTTCGTACAGCAGTATCCACAACTCCTTTGCGGGCTCCGTAGCAAGAAATGATATATTCTGTTAACGACAGTCCCTCCCGTAAATTGCTTTGAATAGGTAAATCAATCATTTGTCCTTGAGGATCCGACATTAATCCTCTCATACCTACTAATTGGTGTACTTGAGATGCATTTCCTCTGGCTCCAGAAAAAGACATTATGTGGACTGGATTAAAGGGGTCGGTCATCCTAAAATTAGGATTCATTTCTTGTCGCAAATATTCACTTGTAGCATACCATACTTCAATGGATTGGCGTAATTTTTCTACTGCGTGTACATTCCCGTAATAGTGGTGTTTTTCCAAAATCAAACTTTGTTGTTCAGCATCTTGTACTAACCACCCCTTAGAGGGTATCGTTAAAAGATCATCAATCCCTAATGAAATGGATGTAGCAGTGGCTTGCTGGAAACCCAGAGTCTTTACTTGATCCAGAATGTGTGATGTATATGCCATTCCGAAGTGATCTATTAATCGGCTAATAAGTCTTTTAATGGCAGTTCCATCTATTACTTTATTGTGAAAGACTAGATTGACTCGTTCGGCCATAAGTACCTCCATATTCTGATGAGTGGGATTCGACAATGAGTTTGAGTCAATAATTGAAAAACTTCCTTTTCTCGATCTTAATTCCCATATAAATTCGGGAACTCGGGTCCCAGTTGAACTGGAGAGACCCGAATTCACACCGGTGTAATAGAATTACTTAACTGAGAGACCATATGATTAGATACCATATGAGCGAGCTCGACAAAACCCTTGTATAGCTTCTTCCATTTCGCGAAAAAGAGAAATATGACCGACAGTTGTTCGAATGTATATACAAAGAATTTCTTTTTTTACACTTCTTACTATTAGATAGTGCCCATAAATCTCATGATAGGTCCCCAAGGATTCATAATGAACTTCGATGGGAACTTCTCTTGAAGCAATAACGCGTTGATCTAGTCGCCACCGAAGCCACAAAGGACTATCTAAATGGATTCTTTTCTGTCGATAAGCTCCAATTGCATCATAAGAATTACAAAAAAAAGGTTCTTTTTTTTTCCAGTTATTATCAGAAATTCTTTCATTTTGGTAGTTACCGCGATTCCATGGATTATACCTATTTGTACAAATGCCTCGTTGATTCCCACTCGTTAATATATATAGACCAATAAGCATATCTTGGGTTGGCACGGAAATGGGATCCCCCATCGCAGGAGACACGAGATTCATATGAGAAAACATAAGTAAACGAGCCTCCGCCTGAGCCTCCAAAGATAAAGGTACATGAACAGCCATTTGATCCCCATCAAAGTCTGCATTGAATCCCTTACAAACTAATGGATGTAAACAAATAGCACGCCCTTCCACTAAAATGGGTTGAAATGCCTGTATGCCTAGTCTATGCAGAGTGGGCGCTCTATTCAGCAATACGGGATGCCCCTGCATAACTTGCTGCAGTATTTCCCATACAATCGGCTCTTTTTCCCTAATTTTACTCTTAGCAACTCCTATGTTCGAAGCAAGATGTTGTCTAATTAGCCCACGAATTACAAATGTCTGGAAAAGCTCTATTGCTATTTCCCGAGGCAATCCACATCGGTGTAATGGAAGTGAAGGTCCTACGACAATGACAGAACGACCCGAATAATCGACCCGTTTGCCAAGCAGAGTCTCACGAAATCTTCCCTCTTTGCCTTCAATTACATCTGAAAACGACTTGTAAACCTTATTATGACTATCCCTCACCGGATGACCTCGGATTCCATTATCAAGAAGTGTATCCACGGCTTCTTGTACCAATTTCTCTTGACACATTACTAATTCCCCTGGTGTAGATCTACTTGTTGTTAATAAATCGGCAAGGGTATTGTTCCGATAGATAACTCTTCGATAGAGTTCATTAATATCCGAGCTCATTAGCTTACCCCCATCCATCTGAATGATGGGTCGTAGTTCGGGAGGAAGAACTGGTAGTAGACATAAAACCATCCATTCTGGTTCTATATTTGTTCGAATAAAATGCTTAGCTAATTCCACGCGTCTAACCAAAAAATCCTTTCTTCGTCCAATTTTGCGATCTTCCCATTCATTACCCGTCGGCCTTTCTTCCCCTAATTCCTTCCACTCTACCAATGAATAATCTATAATAACTCGCAAATCGAGACCGGCTAATTGTTCTCGGATAGCACCCGCTCCGGTAGAAATTTCTCGATTTCTAAATGTATCGAAGCCCTGAGTAGTAAAAAAAAGCGGGATGCTGTATTTCCAGGATTGGATTTCATATTCGAATAACCCTCGTAATCGTAAGAAAGTTGGTTTTTTAGCTATGGGCCTGGCAA
>OX328284.1:30000-35000 GCA_946814005.1 Chamaenerion angustifolium
CAATTTGCTCATAATTAGCTATCTATAGGCATCAGATATAGATACACGAGTCGATATTTGTAGAACAATCGAGGTTCTGGGGTTTACATATACTTCTATTTGCTCTTATAATTGAATTTGGGAATTTTTTTTTTTTTGAAAAGAATTAATACGGATTAGTTATGTATCCATTTTTTTTTTCTAATTAGGATTAGGAAAAGACAATTTTGATTCCAATCAAAGAATTGTTCATGAATTTACAAGCCCATTTAATAGTTAATGGTTCCAATTTATCCTGAATTTTTGCTATTGGGACTGAAAAACCACATTTTGTTTTATCAATATATATATATAGATAAAATAGAAAAGAAGAAAATAAAAGAATATAAAAGAGAGGGAAAGTTTTTATATATTTCTGTTTTGAGATACTATAAATCCAACGGAAGGAAGGGATGGATCCAATCCAAAAAACGAAGAAAGTTTTTCGGACCGGGGATGAAGTCAAATGCGATTCAAGATGAAAGTACAATAAAAAAAGAAATTGAGTAGTCCCTCCACCCCAAGCAAAGGAGGAAGATTTTCATCTATTTCGTATCATTCTGGCGGCATGGCCGAGCGGTAAGGCGGGGGACTGCAAATCCTTTTTCCCCAGTTCAAATCCGGGTGTCGCCTGATTAACAAAAAACTGGGAATCCCCTCTTTTTTGGTTTTGCTGATAGAACTCCCCGAGTTTTCCTGAGCGGAAACAAATGGAAGCTCGGTTCTCTAAAGCAAAAGTGCTTGAAATCTTTGCCTCTAGGATTCAAGGAAAGATTATAGTAGTGCAAGGGCTCGCATATAAAGATTTACCGATTCCCTTGCACTATTAACGGAGTGTTTAAGTACTGGGTTTTGAATTAGATTGCATAGATTAGATTGCATAGTACGACAGAAAATCGAATTCGTGGTTTTGGAAAGAGCTGAAGAGACTTTCTATACGGACTCGTGGGAGTCTTTTACTTCGATGGAAAATCGGCTTTTATAGCTCAAATGCAAATAAAAAGAAAATAAATGTTTTCTTTTTATTTCAAAATAGATTTCAAAACCTCTAGTCAAGAGAAGGCCCTCCGATTCTTTCACAGAGACAATCCTTAGACAGCAAGGATACGATCCAAGGGAAAATAACGGTATGTCATAGATAATGATCTATCTTGATTCTAGCTTTGTATATCTTTCACCAAAGAATTCAGATTGAGGACAAGAAAAGAAAGAATAGGTCTTATTAGTGCTCCATCTTATTCTTACAACTTGCGAGGATTCCCTTGAGACTTCCAAAGGTGTCACTGCCCATTTTTCTTGGGCTTAACGTTTTTCGATTCCACTAGAAAAATAAGACCTTCTAAGAACTTTGTTATAAGCTAATTTTTTGGATACCTTTCATCAACGGGCTCGGGTCAGAATATCCTTTTGACTCTGCGCCAGTGATTCCACTATTATTAGTGAGTGAACAATAATTAAATAATTCCTTCATAGAGATAGGGGACATAATTTACATGGATATAGTCAGTCTTGCTTGGGCTGCTTTAATGGTAGTCTTTACATTTTCCCTTTCACTGGTGGTATGGGGAAGGAGTGGGCTCTAGAGGTACTACTAATTGAGCAGAGGAATAAAACCGTATCAATTCTTTAGATCGTTTTGAAAAATCTTTTTACTTTGTATGGTTTTTATTTTATTTCCCTCTTTCTCTTTGCTGGTCCAAGAGAAGGAAAAGTTCTGTTAAGGAGATGCATACCTTCTATGCTATGGGAAATAAGCTATACATTGCGGTTGTTCATGGAGAGACTGCGCATAATAGGATCGTACCTCGGGCAAGTCACACATTGCCCACTTACTTTCTTTACCACTTTTTTCTTAGTTTTTGTTTTGAAAAATGTTATTTATGCTTTATTCACTCATTTCATATCATGGATCACGAGTTTAAAATGGTAGGTTTGATTCTTCCTTTTCAAAATCCGAAGTAATTATCAGAGAACCTCTCAGATCCACCGTTAACTCTTCAATCAATTCTTTTTTCGGAATACTAAAAGAAAATCCAGCAATTTTCTTTTATACGCACATATTTATTCATTGATTTGATTCTTTCGATGAATGCCGGAATTCCTATTGAATATAACTTAAATTAGAACCGTAATAGTAAGAATTGCCCTTCGGTTGATGATTTCAGATTGGTTGGAATCAAGATAAATCAAATAGATGAAACAAAGAAATAGAATTGAGATGCTATAATGTATATTAAGAAGATGGATATTCTAGATTCATTAATATACAAATATACATTAATCAATCTAGTTTTATACAATACAACTTGTTACATTACAATAACAATAGCTAGTAGGGCAGAAAGAAATTTAGATTTCTGCCATACTAGTTGTCGGATCTCCTAGAATACTATACCATTGATTAGAGTCCGCCAATTTCATTTAAGACGCGAGATGAAAAGCCTTTATTTCTTCAATCGTTGACTAAAAAAACAAGTCAAGTTGGCTTCAAATTAATCACTTTGACTGACTGTTTTTACGTATATTATAAGTAAAAACGCAGTCGGAACTAGAATAAAAAGTGCAGTAGCAATAAATGCGAGAATATTTACTTCCATAATCTCTAATCTCTTTTTTTTTTGTCAATAACTAACTCGGGATTTAATCCCATAGAGATGATAAATCTTTCGCCTGTCAATTCAAGGGGATGGATTACACCCCGATGATATTGAATCGGATCAATATCATGAATAACAATATCTGAGCTATCAAATCAATTCATCGTCGAGAATTGAATAGTATAACATAGGAAGATCTTTTATCCATACCGAATCCAAAATTGGATTCCTGATCCAATTCCCTATTTTGTCTTTTTTTATTTTGATTATTTTGATTTCTCCCTCTTTTCCATTCTTGTTTTTTCTATAACCTATTGCCTTCCTTGTCTTGTACAATTATTTGCTTCAGTAGCATTTGACCGTCCTTGGTTACAAACAAAATCAAACAAAGAAATATAAAATTAAAAAATAAGTTTAGTACTTATTTTTTAATTTTATATTTCTTATGGAAAAGAAAAACAAAAAATATCTAATATTCATAACTATGAGAAAAATAAGTCCAAGTCTAATATAAGGTATAAAAAAAATTGAATAGTCCATTAAATTCACTAGGACTAGGTTAGAGTTTGTTCTTTATTTTTGTGAAAGTACCCCTCCCTATTTTTGAACTTAAATAAAAAAGATTATTCATTCCACCTCTTATAGAAGAGGGGTTGTGGTCTTTATTTATTAATTAATATACCTTTCTTTGGATTAATCATGGGACGCGTATCTCAAAAGATACGTATTCAATTTGAAGAGCTAGATTGTTTCAAATTCAAACTAGTAATTGAAGTTAAACAAACTCGGAACTAGAAAAGGATCTATTTTGAATCTTTAAAGTAAACGTATTCTATCAAATGAATTATGTTCAATTCATTTTGCATCGTACAAGAAATGAATTCTATTTGTGTATGCGCCCCCGGTAAATACAATGGTATTCTATTCCACGTGTATTATATTATTGGCGTCTTTTGGAATCCTAACTATGATGCTACCAATAATTGTAACAACCCCCATACGTCTCTCTCCCATTTGTTTGATGAGAAATGCGAAACGAAAAAAAAAGTATTGGATTTGATTCCGTCGCGTCGGGACTGACGGGGCTCGAACCCGCAGCTTCCGCCTTGACAGGGCGGTGCTCTGACCAATTGAACTACAATCCCAGAGAAATAAAGAAGTATGCATATTCCTATAATTGCATTTTAACCATTTCTATTTAGATTCGAATGTGTTGGAACAGAAGTTTGAGTGATATATTGATATCTCTATGTATATAGATTGATTGGTCTCTCCATGCATCAATCATGGGTGGGTACTTACTTTAGTGAGAACGGCCTGGATTACTAGTACTCCTTTAGTTATTGCCAAATTCAGTAATAATCAATCATCAATCTTTCAAAAAAAAAAGAAAATTGTTTTTTTTCTTTACTATTTATACTTGGGGATCCTGATATGAAATTCGAGTGTTAACAAAATCAAAATTTGTGGTAACAAAGAAATATAACGAATCAAATAAAGCGAGAGGTATATATGCAATTTTACTTATTTTATTATTTCGTGTAGTCGGAATTTTTGAAGAACGTATGAAGAACAAATGGTCTATATCATTTCCTGGTGGATCCGCGAATTCTTGGGCCGAGCTGGATTTGAACCAGCGTAGACATATTGCCAACGAATTTACAGTCCGTCCCCATTAACCGCTCGGGCATCGACCCAGGAAGAATCAATTCGAAGCTTATTGAGAATCCACGATCAACCTCCTCTCGTTCGTAGTACCCTACCCCCAGGGGAATTCGAATCCCCGCTGCCTCCTTGAAAGAGAGATGTCCTTGGCCTCTAGACGATGGGGGCATACGTGCCCGGCGCTCTCATACTATGCTCATGGTATAGTATAAACATTTTTTTTTTTATTGTCAATATCTATTATATTAGAATATTATTAGAATATTAGTAGAGATTCAAATATAAAATATTCAAGATATCAAGATATATATGCAAAAAATGCATATATATTGATATATAATACATCTATATAGATAGATTCTATCTGCATAGTAGTGACCTATTCACGAATGGAATGAAATTAAAGGGCCCTTTTAACTCAGTGGTAGAGTAACGCCATGGTAAGGCGTAAGTCATCGGTTCAAATCCGATAAGGGGCTTTTTGTTCATAAGACCTCACTTTACTTTATAGGTATTATTCAGATTTAAAGGGAAAATAAAGATATTCTTGATATTTTTAATTTTTTTGTTAGTAAAAAAAAGTAAGTAACTAACTGTATCATTATCCTTTTTATTATGATAAGTTATCATTATCATGGGTTAGAGTATACTCATTGTCGTTATAAAAGACATTTTTTTTTAAGTGGAACACTTGTTTATTTTAATGAATAATGATAAGTC
>OX328284.1:47500-50000 GCA_946814005.1 Chamaenerion angustifolium
AACCCACATAGGTGTAACCTTTCGCTCAATACTAGAATCGCCAATTGAAGCATCTGAGGCTGCATTAATCGTAGATACACGACAGAGGGAGTGGTTTTTTTACAAACTTCACCCTCAAAAAGCGTAGATTTATTTTTACTTTTTTCGTTATTTTCTATCCCGAATCACGTGTCTTTCTTCTAAGGCTCGAACAAATAAGTAAAATAATAATAATCAAATCGCACCATCTCTGTAATAGGTAAATGCCTCTTTTTCCCCTGAAGTTGTCGGAATTATTCGTAATAAGATATCGGCTACAATTGAAAAGGTCTTATCAATAAAATTTCCATTTATCCTTGATCTAGGCATAGATAGCAATCCATTCTATAATTCTTTTCATTACCTCTCGTGAGAAAAGGATCCCACAAACAAAGGAATTGCACAGTACAAAATAACATAAAAACAGACTCATAAAAAAAAATAGATAGACCGATCGGTTGATTCATTTTAATTCATTGATTGAATCGTTTAAAAATATCAGAAAGAAAAAGAAAGGGGGTGGGGAACCACCTAAATAGATATATATCTTTCTGGTTTTTAACAGTTTTTCCCAAACAAAAATATTTTCTTTATCCACCAGCCTTGAAGGAAAGGTCTTTCTTTGATGAAAATTGGATGAAAAGCTTTCTATATATATATAATAGTTTTCTAATTGATCGCCCATAACTATCTACGAATCGAGGAGGAATGACTCGCTATTGCCTCGGTTGCTGGGACATAATCATTATCATTATGGAGGAGAGATGGCCGAGTGGTTCAAGGCGTAGCATTGGAACTGCTATGTAGGCTTTTGTTTACCGAGGGTTCGAATCCCTCTCTTTCCGCACCCTCAACTAATTTACCAATGGGACTGCCCACAATATATCAACCCAAATAACAACGCAGACACTATTCCATTCCAAAAGTGCGAACTTTCTTTGATATGGATTCGCGATTTCTACTTTCTGTGGTACGTAAAATACTGGAAAGAGCAGACAGGGGATCAAATCTCCCTACTGTTCAATCTATGACACATCCATGGGAGAAAAAGACCCCTTATAAGCCCCTTATTTCGTCCTTTTTTACTTAGACGAAAAGGGGGGGGGTCCAATTCTCCGAACTCCTCTTACTCTTATTTCTTATTTTAGTTAGGTTTAAGTCTGACGAGAATAATATTCTACGACTAGCAATTCATTTATTTTCAAACCGACCCATTTACTATCGATTATTTGATTGACTAATCCTTTATATTGGACTGGGTGAAAAGTCAAATGTTTTGGCACTTCCTCATGGGGGGATGAATCAAGAGAATTTTGAATCATAGCTTTTGATTTTTGATCATCCCTCGCCGTAATAATATCTCGCGGTTTGCAACGATAACTTGGTATATCTACTATACGACCATTAACTAAAATATGTCTATGGTTAACTAATTGTCGGGCTTGAGGAATAGTCGAAGCCATACCCAATCGAAAAAGGATGTTATCCAAACGCATTTCAAGTAATTGGAGTAAAACCTGACCTGTTGACCCTTTTGCTTTTCCGGCGATACGAACGTATTTAAGCAATTGTCGTTCTGTAAGACCATAATGAAAACGCAACTTTTGTTTTTCTTCTAAACGAATACGATATTGAGATTTTTTCCCAGAACGTAATTGGTTTCTCGGATCGCTTCCGGCTCTAGGCCTTTTACTGGTTAGTCCTGGTAAAGCCCCCAGACGGCGTATTTTTTTGAAACGAGGCCCTCGGTAACGCGACATAAAGACTCCTTTGTTTTTGAAATTTCATAAACCTCAAATAAAACTGAACTAAATGGTAAATTAAGTTAAGCGAAATCCGCTGAAGTAGTGTACTCCAAACAATAAGCGGATGAATTGGCTCAATCTCGGGCCCTTTTTTTGTATTGTATATTTGTATATATATAAAAAGGGCCCGAGATTGATTGGTTTGGCAAAAACCGAACTCGTCTACTATATATTCATATATGAAATAGGACCTACTAGATCGGTGACCTTTTGAAAAGGGGGAAAAGCCTTTTCAATGTTCTTTGATTTCAAGATTATCATTCTCAATCATGTAAAAAAGCAAAACAAAAAAGCCGGCTATCGGAATCGAACCGATGACCATCGCATTACAAATGCGATGCTCTAACCTCTGAGCTAAGCGGGCTCAAATAGCAGAAATTTTACATGCATAGGAATTTAGTAAAATCCTGGGATCTTATTTATCAGTATTACTTATTTAATATGAAAAAGTCATACTGATAAATAAGTCAAAGTATAATTTCAAATAAATGAAATAGAAATGAATATTCTAAAACATATCGATTAATATAATGATATCTAATTTTGATCTAGTTCTCAATTCTCTGTTTATCAATAATGAATATCTTGATTAGATAATAGAATAAGATTCTTTTTCATTTCATTTTTGAATTCAAATGACATTTATTTGACAGTTTTTTAATAACCTCTAATTCTAT
>OX328284.1:55000-90000 GCA_946814005.1 Chamaenerion angustifolium
TAGAGTCTGGAACCGGTTTCATGTCATAGTTTTGACTCCAAAAATCCTCCAGGATTGAGTAGGTATACCAAAGAAGTTTTACTCATTTTTTTCTTTGTGGTCAGTAAAATAAAAAAGACATATGTAATTTCCCCGCGAAGATTAATGAAGAAAGAATAAAGGCTGGCTGTACTTTATCTTAGATTCAAAAAAATACCAATTGGGTTTTGTGACATAGGCTTTGGTTTTCAGTTTGATTATGTTCTGCTCCGAGCGCTCCCCGCGAGGGGCCTGTGAGAATGGTTTTTTCGATGAAACAAGCAACCGTGCAATCGATTACAAATAACAAAGAATACATTAATTATTAATTAATTAGTAAATGAAAACGATACCATTTTTGTATTTTCCATTTTTAGTTTTAGTAGGGCTATACGGGCTCGAACCGTAGACCTGCTCGGTAAAACAGATCAAACTGATTATTATCAAAATGATTCGAACTGTTTCAAAGACCCAACATGCCTTTTTTTTGCATTGGGCTCTTTCATTAACTGATATAAATATCCGTTAGTCTGCCATCTTTTTTCTTGTTAATAAGGAGATGGCTCCCTGTGCTCTGATTCATTATTTTTATTTCGACTCAGGAGCATTACCAAAGTGTTTCAAAGAAGGATTATCTTGACGTAGGTCTGCTTCTTGCCGAAATCAGATCAACCTAAGTTAAATGGAGGCCCTATCGACCTGCTTAAAAAACCAAATATGAAACTTCCTACACCTTCAAGTTCATAGGGCGAAAAGAGAATTTTTTGAGGTCCTTATACTCATTAAGGCCTAGCATTGAATAGGCTGGGTATTCACCTTATCAATATCTAAAATCAAGGATGGGTTCCATTTGGCGCTCTTAAATAGGCGCCCGAATCGAACCGAGAACCTTTTGTCAGGCTATTGTTCTCTTGTTCCCTAAACGTTATGGAGTAAGACATTGATTTTTCAATAAGATAAATTCTTTTGATTCCATGCTGGGATGGACTCCCCTAAAAAGCATTGGCGCGCGTGTAAACGAGGTGCTCTACCTAACTGAGCTATAGCCCTTGTGTTTGTGATACATATTTTATCATATTATGTATATAATTTCTTGTCAAGATGAATATTAGATGATTCAACACAGATCTTCTTTGATCTCTTTGAGTAGTGGTATTGCTTAGAAGTAATATTGGATTTATAATCCATCGATGTGATGATTTCCTTTTGTTTCTATTTGTCATGGTAAATGACCTACTTAACTCAGTGGTTAGAGTATTGCTTTCATACGGCAGGAGTCATTGGTTCAAATCCAATAGTAGGTAGAACTTATTAGAACCACGACTCTGGTATCTAATAAGTTTTTACCCTCTTTTTCTTTTAGTGATTTTCTATCTTTTCTTCTAGATTTATATTCAATTCAAAAAATGAATTGAATATAATAGTTGTTCATTGCATAAGAATCCATCCGATTCCACTTGCTTTTTTGTTGTAGTCAATATCAATTAGCAGAATAATGGGGGTGTATAAACCGGGGTTCTATTTATACAGAAGTTGCTTTGATTATTCGTACACAACAGCTAGTTATGAAATCACATTGATAGCCTCAACGCGTGTCCTAGCTCGTCTGAGAGCCAGATTTGCTTCAATTGTTTGTCTCTTGCCTTCCGCTTTCCTAAAGTTAGCTTCCGCTAGTCCAAGAGTTTCCTGAGCTTCTTGTGGATCAATGTCACTACCCTTTTCCGCGTCATTTACTAAAATAGTGATCTCATTATTGCCTATTCTAGCAAAACCACCCATCAGAGCCATCGTTAACCACTGTCCATTTTGGCGTATTCTTAAAATACCTATATCTACAGCTGTGGCAATAGGTGCGTGATTTGGTAATACGCCAATTTGTCCACTATTAGTAGATAAAATGATTTCTTTCACTTCTGAATCCCAAACAATTCGATTAGGGGTTAATACACAAAGATTTAAGGTCATTTCTTCAAATCACTCTCCATTTCTAAGTTCGCAGCCTTCGCGGTAGCTTCATCGATGTTACCGACCAAATAAAAGGCTTGTTCAGGAAGACCATCTAATTCTCCGGAAAGGATCAATTTAAACCCTCTAATGGTTTCTGCTAGACCAACGTATTTCCCCGGGGAACCTGTAAATACTTCTGCTACGAAAAAGGGTTGTGATAAGAAACGCTCAATTTTTCGTGCTCTTGCTACAGTTAAGCGATCCTCTTCGGATAATTCATCCAACCCAAGGATAGATATAATGTCCTGAAGTTCTTTGTAACGTTGTAAGGTTTCTTTTACTCTTTGTGCAGTTTCATAATGGTCGTCGCCAACGATTCGAGGTTGGAGCATAGTTGACGTTGAATCTAAAGGATCCACTGCTGGATAGATACCTTTGGCAGCCAATCCTCTTGATAGTACGGTCGTCGCATCTAAATGTGCAAAGGTCGTGGCAGGAGCAGGGTCGGTCAAATCGTCCGCAGGTACATAAACTGCTTGAATAGAAGTTATGGATCCCTCTTTAGTAGAAGTAATTCTTTCTTGTAAAGAACCCATTTCGGTACTAAGGGTGGGTTGATAACCCACAGCGGAAGGCATTCGGCCTAATAAGGCGGATACTTCGGATCCTGCTTGGACGAAACGGAAGATGTTGTCGATAAATAGAAGTACATCTTGTTTATTAACATCTCGGAAATATTCCGCCATAGTTAGGGCAGTCAAACCAACTCTCATACGAGCTCCTGGGGGTTCATTCATCTGACCATAGACTAGAGCCACCTTTGATTCTGCAATATTTTGTTCGTTAATGACTCCTGATTCCTTCATTTCCATGTAAAGATCATTTCCTTCACGAGTACGTTCACCTACTCCGCCAAATACGGATACACCCCCGTGAGCTTTAGCAATGTTGTTGATCAATTCCATAATGAGTACTGTTTTACCTACCCCAGCCCCCCCGAATAGGCCTATTTTTCCTCCACGGCGATAAGGGGCTAAAAGATCGACTACTTTAATTCCTGTTTCAAAAATGGATAATTTTGTATCTAACTGTATAAAGGCGGGCGCGGATCTATGAATAGGAGATGTTGTACGAGTATCTACGGGTCCTAATTCATCAACAGGCTCTCCAAGCACGTTGAAAATTCGTCCTAGAGTCGCTCCGCCGACTGGAACACTTAGAGGACCTCCCGTGTCAATCACTTCCATTCCTCTCGTTAGACCATCTGTAGCACTCATAGCGACAGCTCTAACACGATTATTTCCTAATAATTGCTGTACTTCACAAGTAACATTAATTTCTTGGCCGACAGTATCTCGACCTTTAACTACCAGAGCGTTATAAATATTAGGCATCTTCCCCGGGGGGAAGGATACATCCAGTACTGGACCAATGATTTGAGCGATACGTCCCAATTTTTTTTTTTCAAGTGTGGAAACTCCAGAACCTGAAGTAGTAGGATTGATTCTCATAATAATTAATAATAAAAAATAAAAGTGAAAGATGATGTGATGAAATTTTTTGCGAAAATGATAAAAAAAAAAATGTTCGAGAGCAGGTTGATCGGGTAATTCAATAAGAAATGGTAATTAGCACTCGATTTTGTTGGTACCATCCAACCGAATCCAATTCCATTTTGTTTGCTTATTAAATTTCAATAAGTGAATTTTCACGTTCAACCAATGGATGAATCAAAATCTGGAGTTTGAGAAAGCCATCCATTTGTCTATCATTATAAACAATAACATCCATATTATCTATGGAATTCGAACCCGAACTCTCTTTACAATTCATTATTTTTATCTCATTGGTCTTTATTTCTTTTTTCAGCAGATCTATTCATATTCATGGCTCGCCTATTCTTTTTTTATACCTACACCCTTTGATCAAAATTCTGCCTATTTTCACATCTAGGATTTACATATACAACACATAGGACTGTCAAGAGTCAATTTATTATTATTTAGATAGTTCGATTCAAAAAAAGAAGCGATTAGAAACTTCAAAAACACGAATTGGGTTGCGCGATACATATGAAAGAGTATACAATAATGATGTATTTGACGAATCAAATACGATGGTCTAATAAAGCACCATTATGATTAGTTGATAATTTTATAAAAGATTCTTGTGAAAGCTTTCATTAACTCCGAATTTCTGTCGAGTAGACCTTGTTGTTGTGAGAATTCTTAATTCATGAGTTGTAGGGAGGGACTTATGTCACCACAAACAGAGACTAAAGCAAGTGTTGGATTCAAAGCCGGCGTTAAAGATTATAAACTAACTTATTATACTCCTGAATATGAAACCAAGGATACTGATATCTTGGCAGCATTCAGAGTAACTCCTCAACCTGGAGTTCCGCCTGAGGAAGCAGGGGCTGCAGTAGCTGCCGAATCTTCTACTGGTACCTGGACAACTGTGTGGACCGATGGGCTTACCAGCCTTGATCGTTATAAAGGAAGATGCTACCACATCGAGCCTGTTGCGGGAGAAGAGAATCAATATATATGTTATGTAGCTTACCCCTTAGACCTTTTTGAAGAGGGTTCTGTTACTAATATGTTTACTTCCATTGTGGGTAATGTATTTGGGTTCAAAGCCCTGCGTGCTCTACGTCTGGAGGATCTGAGAATCCCTCCTGCATATGTTAAAACTTTCCAAGGCCCGCCTCATGGGATCCAAGTTGAGAGAGATAAGTTGAACAAGTATGGCCGTCCCCTATTGGGATGTACCATTAAACCTAAATTAGGGTTATCCGCTAAGAACTACGGTAGAGCGGTTTATGAATGTCTTCGTGGTGGACTTGATTTTACCAAGGATGATGAAAACGTCAACTCACAACCATTTATGCGTTGGAGAGATCGTTTCTTATTTTGTGCCGAAGCTCTTTATAAAGCACAGTCTGAAACTGGTGAAATCAAAGGGCATTACTTGAATGCTACTGCGGGTACATGGGAAGAAATGCTCAAAAGAGCTGTATTTGCCAGAGAATTGGGAGTTCCCATCGTAATGCATGACTACTTAACAGGGGGATTCACTGCAAATACTAGCTTGGCTCATTATTGCCGAGATAACGGTCTACTTCTTCACATCCACCGTGCAATGCATGCAGTTATTGATAGACAGAAAAATCATGGTATACACTTTCGTGTACTAGCTAAAGCCTTACGTATGTCTGGTGGAGATCATATTCACTCAGGTACCGTAGTAGGTAAACTTGAAGGAGAAAGAGATATTACTTTAGGCTTTGTTGATTTACTACGTGATGATTTTATTGAAAAAGACCGAAGCCGTGGTATTTATTTCACTCAAGATTGGGTCTCTCTACCTGGTGTTTTGCCTGTGGCTTCGGGTGGTATTCACGTTTGGCATATGCCTGCTCTGACCGAAATATTTGGAGATGATTCCGTACTACAATTCGGTGGTGGAACTTTAGGACACCCTTGGGGAAATGCACCGGGTGCTGTAGCGAATCGAGTAGCTCTAGAAGCATGCGTACAAGCTCGTAATGAGGGGCGTGATCTTGCTCGTGAGGGTAATGAAATTATACGTGAGGCTTCCAAATGGAGTCCGGAACTAGCTGCTGCTTGTGAAGTATGGAAAGAGATCAAATTTGAATTCCAAGCAATGGATACTTTGTAATCCATGAATTCCCGTTCGTTCTCGTAATTGAATTGCAATTCAACTAAACTCGGCTCAATCCTTTTAATAAAAGATTGGGCCGAACCCAAAGAGTCTATTATAGATAGATAATACATAGAGATCTAGATAGAAAATAGACAAGAAAAAAAATAACCCAAGTGCTTCTATTGTTTGTTGTCTTGGATCCACAACAAATCCCATGGATCTTTAGGATTGGTGTATTCTTTTCTATTCTTGAGTTTCGGATCATGCATCGAGTCAAGTATTCCAACTTCTTCTACCCATCCTGTATTTTGTCCTTTTCGTTTTCGTTCCGTGTTGGAATCGAAACGGAGTCCATTAGTAATAAAGGATATTAAAAAAAAAAAAAAAACAATGCATAAGATCATAAGAGAAAAGCAAGATTTCTTTTATTTTTTTTTTTCTAATTTGACACAAGATGGAGGCAATCCCTATTTAGTTAGATTTCTAAGTTAAAAACTCTATTCAATATTTATGGAATATTATTCATAAATAGTATCATACATACTAATAAGAATTCATACTAATCAAAATGGATAATAATATTCCATCATAATTTTCATATCCTCCATAGTTATAGGGCAGGAAGACTCCGGGTTCTCACAAAAAAAAAAAGAGAATCCTTTTTTTCTCACTCCTCATTTTATTGGTTAATCATCCTGGTGCTTGTGATTAGATCCATATGCTTATTCTGATATGAAATGAAATATTCAAATGATTTTTCATCGAATGACTATTCATCTATTGTATTTTCATGGAAATAGGGACAAGAAGATTCTATGAAAAAGGGGTGGTTCAATTCGACGTTGTCTAAAGGGAAATTCGAATACAGGCGTGGTCGAAGTAAATCAATCGCAAGGTTTGGTCCTCCTATTGAAAATACCGGTGTAAGCGAAGATCCGGTTAGAAATAATACAGATAAAAATATTCCTAGTTGGAGTGATAGTTCTAGTTACAGTAATGTTGATCCTTTAGTGGGTGTCAGGGACATTCAGAATTTGATCTCTGATGACACCTTTTTAGTTAGCGATAATAATAGGGATATTTATTCCATCTATTTTGATATTCAAAATCAAATTTTTGAGATTGACAATGATCCCTCTTTCCTGAGTGAACTAGAGAGTTCTTTTTTTTCTTATTGGAATTTGATTTCTCTTTGGAATACTCACATTAATAGTTGTATTGACTCTTATCTTCGTTCTCAAATCTGTATTGAGGCCCCCGTTTTAAGTGGTAGTGACAATTCCTGCGAGAGCTACATTTATAGTTACATTTGGGGTGAAAGTAATGAGGGGGGCAGCTCCAATCTAAGAACTTTCGCGAATACTATTGATTTCAATATAACAGAAAATTCTACTAATTCCGATTTCGATACCGATTTCGATTTAGATACGGATTTCGATCCTAATTCCGATTTCGACCCTAATTCCGATACCGATTCCGATACAGAAAATTCGACTCATTCTGATACTCAGTCCGATACCGATTCCGATACCAAGTCGACTCGAAAATTGAAATATAGGCATTTATGGGTTCAATGTGAACATTGTTATGGATTAAATTATAAGAAATTTTTTAAGTCCAAAATGAATATTTGTGAACAATGTGGAGCTCATTTGAAAATGCATAGTTCAGATCGAATCGACCTTTTGCTTGATCCAGACACTTGGGCTCCTATGGATGAAGGCCTGGTTTCTCTAGATCCTATTGAATTTCATTCGGAGGAAGACCCTTATAAAGATCGTATTGCTTCTTATCAAAGAGAGACAGGATTATCTGAAGCTGTTCAAACGGGCACAGGTCAACTAAACGGTATTCCCGTAGCAATTGGAATTATGGATTTTCAGTTTATGGGGGGTAGTATGGGATCCGTAGTCGGCGAGAGAATCACCCGTTTGATCGAATATGCTAGCAATCAATTTTTACCTCTTATTCTAGTGTGTGCTTCCGGAGGGGCCCGTATGCAAGAAGGGAGTTTGAGCTTGATGCAAATGGCTAAAATATCTTCTGCTTTATATGATTATCAATCAAATAAAAAATTATTCTATGTATCTATCCTTACATCTCCCACGACGGGGGGTGTGACGGCTAGCTTTGGGATGTTGGGGGATATCATTATTGCAGAACCTGATGCCTACATCGCATTCGCAGGTAAAAGAGTAATTGAACAAACATTGAATATTGAAGTACCTGAAGGTTCACAAACGGCTGAATATTTATTCGATAAGGGCTTATTCGATCCAATTGTACCACGCAATCTTTTAAAGGGTGTTTTGAGTGAGTTATTGAATTTTCACGGTTTTGTTCCTTTGAATTTGCAAGTAATGAATATTCATAATTAATATTCATTTCGGTGGAGCCCTCAGTGAAATTTGTTTATTTGTAGTGAATAAATAGTTAGTTTATCTGAATCAAAGTCACAAAAATAAATGTATTTTTTGTTTGTTGCAATAAGAGTCAATTGTATTTGTCAATTGTAGAAAGAATCGTGCGGACAATTTTTTTTATATCGATATTCCTGATTAGTAATCAGGAACCCCCTATGAACAAGATGAAAAAACAAATGCATCCTTATGCAATGCGCAATTCCAATTAGTCAAATAAATTGACTTTTATTTTTCCTTCTTGTATAGAAAAGAAAGAGTATCTTTCTACTATATCTCCCGAGAAATCTTTAGTTTGACTAAGAATCCACGTTGTTGGATCGACTCCTAATGAATCTTTCGGGAATTTGTTTCTAAGAAATATAAAATCAAAATGAGAATTCAAATTTGACGACAAGAATGGATTATCATAGATCTATTTTTGTATTTCATGTAGAAAGATGAAGATAAATAAGTCTGATTTATTTAATTATACACTCCTTGCACTTATTTATTATATATACTCACTTAGATATACTTAGTATAATTATATACGAATTATAATTATTATAAGATATCTTTATAACAATAACAGGTACAAATATTCCATCGAGGTACTCCATTCTATGACAGACTTCCCTTCTATTTTTGTGCCTTTAGTGGGCCTAGTATTTCCGGCAATTGCAATGGCTTCTTTATCTCTTCATGTTGAAAACAACAAGATTGTTTAGATCCAATGGGTCCGAACCTGCTCTATTCTTTTCAATTAAGACTTCGATATAGATAATACGGATATCTCTTTAATTTAATATAGTAGGGTAATGCGGATTCTTGCGAACAGAAACGAAGGATCTTCTTTGTATGGCTAAATATATGTATGATATGGATAAATGAGTTATGGCTATTTTCATCGGAATCGGGGCGGATAGCTGAAATAGAAAGTCAATCTATCTATATGTAGATATATCCATAGGCGATCATAGAAATTGGATGTTATTATTTTAGCCCTAACCAATTCAATGAATTACTTCGCAAGGGGTACATCAGAATGGCGCTAGTTGATGAGAGTTACTTCGGAAACAAAAAAAGCAAAGTCAAATCCATTTGGACTATTTTCTAAATTCCAATAAAATGCAACTGGATCTAGTATGAGTTGGCGATCAGAACATATATGGATAGAACTTATAGTGGGGTCTCGGAAAATAAGTAATTTCTGCTGGGCCTTTATCCTTTTTTTAGGTTCATTAGGATTCGTATTGGTTGGAACTTCCAGTTATATCGGTAAGAATTTGATATCTTTAGTTTCGTCTCAGCAAATCCATTTTTTTCCACAGGGGATCGTGATGTCTTTCTACGGAATTGCGGGTCTCTTTATTAGTTCTTATTTGTGGTGCACAATTTCTTGGAATGTGGGTAGTGGCTATGATCGATTCGATAGAAAAGAAGGAATAGTGTGTATTTTTCGTTGGGGATTCCCTGGAAAAAATCGTCGGATCTTCCTACGATTCCGTATGAAAGATATTCAATCCATCAGAATCGAAGTTAAAGAGGGTATTTATGCTCGCCGTGTCCTTTATATGGAAATAAAAGGGCAGGGGGCCATTCCCTTGACGCGTAGTGATGAGAATTTGACTCCGCGAGAAATTGAGCAAAAAGCTGCCGAATTGGCCTATTTCTTGCGCGTACCAATTGAAGTTTTTTGAAATTTACTTGAACTGAAGAATAAACTCTTTCTCCGCAGTAGGGAAACAATTAAAGAATTCTCTTTTTTGCTCTAGCATAGCTTAAAGTTTTTTCAAAACGTGTATTGGAGCTAAAGTAGAAGTATGCGGAACAGCGAGAAAATAAAACGAAACTTTTTTTGTTCGAAAATCATTAAAAAACAAGTAACAAAGCGAAATAATGATAATGGATTCATTTAGCATATCAAAACATTTCGGAATAAAGAATTGATCTTCTTATTTTCAATATGAATTAATGGATACGTTAGATACAGATAGATCTTGTAAATTATCTCTCTTTTTTTTGTCAATCGAGCTTTCTTTTTTTTTTTTTTCTTTTGTGTTTTTTAATCATGAAAGGGTTGGATCTCTTCTAACAAGAACAATTTTGTATTGTTTTTCCACTCATTTGTAATCAAAACAATATTCTTCAGAAATCTATTTCCATTTTTCCTGGATTATTACTGTGGGTAACCGGCGCATTTTTTTTTTATGCAATTTTTTTTATTTTGATAGAAAGGGGGTTCCTTTGGCTCGAAATCAAAAGAATATTCATTACTTGACGTGGGTGGTTCTTTCTGGGATTCATTGAAAAAGCTTCGAATCTTATCAATTGAGGTATCTGGAAACCATATTTTTTTGAATAATTTCTTCATTCGAAGTGGACTCGTATTCTATTTCTGTATTCTTTCTAGATTCAAGTACTAACCGCCGAATTACAAAAAAAAAAGTGGGGAATAGATTCATGGGCTCGTGGCCTTGTAATAGAACTTATGGTTGATAGAAAAAGATTAGATCGCAGAGATTCATCAAAGGGGGTGGGTTCATTAACAAGTCAAATTCACAGATGAAAAAATGGCACAAAAAAAAGCATTTCTTCCGCTTCTATATCTTACATCTATAGTCTTTTTTCCCTGGTGGATCTCCCTCTTATTTAATAAGGGTCTTGAATCTTGGGTTACTAATTGGTGGAATACTAGGCAATCGGAAACTTTTTTGACTGATATGCAAGAAAAGAGTATTCTAGAAAAATTAATAGAATTAGAAGAACTCTTACTCTTGGACGAAATGATAAACGAATACCCGGAAACACATCTACAAACACTTCGTATAGGAATCCACAAAGAAATGGTCCACTTGATCAAGATGCGCAATGAGGATCATATCCATACAATTTTGCACTTATCGACAAATATAATCTGTTTCATTATTTTCCGCGGGTATTCTAGTCTGGGTAATAAAGAACTTCTCATTCTTAACTCTTGGATGCAAGAATTCCTATATAACTTAAGTGACACAATAAAAGCTTTTTCTATTCTTTTATTAACTGATTTATGTATCGGATTCCACTCGCCCCATGGTTGGGAACTCATGATTGCTTATGTCTACAAAGATTTTGGATTTGCTCATAACGATCAAATTATATCCGGTCTTGTTTCCACTTTTCCAGTCATTCTAGATACAATTTTTAAATATTGGATTTTTCGTTATTTAAATCGTGTATCACCATCACTTGTAGTGATTTATCATTCAATGAATGACTGATAATTTTTTACATAAGCAAAACCTTTCAAGACGGACTCACCCTTTGGACCCGGACGAGGATTTCTCCTACTCCAATATTCCAGTAAAATAATTTCAGTAAATAGCAGAATTGCAGAATTGTGGATAGGGACTATACAAGCAACCCACCTAATCTTATTGTAGAAATTTTCGGGATCAATGATTGGACCATGCAAATGAAAAATACCTTTTCTTGGATAAAGAAAGAGATTACTCGATCTATTTCCCTATCACTGATGATATATATCATAACTCGGACATCCATTTCAAACGCATATCCCATTTTTGCACAACAGGGTTATGAAAATCCACGAGAAGCGACTGGACGTATTGTATGTGCCAATTGCCATTTAGCTAATAAGCCCGTGGATATTGAGGTTCCACAAGCGGTACTGCCAGATACTGTATTTGAAGCAGTTGTTAGAATTCCGTATGATAGGCAAGTAAAACAAGTTCTTGCTAATGGTAAAAAAGGGGGTTTGAATGTGGGCGCTGTTCTTATTTTACCCGAGGGGTTTGAATTAGCCCCCCCCGATCGTATTTCACCCGAGATGAAAGAAAGGATAGGAAATCCGTCTTTTCAGAGCTATCGCCCCACTAAAAAAAATATTCTTGTTATAGGTCCCGTTCCCGGCCAGAAATATAGTGAAATAACCTTTCCTATTCTTTCTCCGAACCCCGCTACTAATAAAGATGTTCACTTCTTAAAATACCCCATATATGTCGGCGGAAATAGAGGAAGGGGACAGATTTATCCCGACGGGAGCAAGAGTAACAATACAGTTTATAATGCTACAGCCACTGGGATAGTAAGTAAAATAATACGAAAAGAAAAGGGGGGGTATGAGATAACCATAACAGATGCCTCGGATGGGCGTCAAGTGGTTGATATTATCCCCTCAGGACCCGAACTTCTTGTTTCAGAGGGCGAATCCATCAAACTTGATCAGCCATTAACGAGTAATCCTAATGTGGGTGGGTTTGGGCAAGGGGACGCAGAAGTAGTACTTCAAGATCCATTACGTGTCCAAGGCCTTTTGTTCTTCTTGGCATCCGTTATTTTGGCACAAATCTTTTTGGTTCTTAAGAAGAAACAGTTTGAGAAGGTTCAATTGTCTGAAATGAATTTCTAGATTCGCAGATTTATCAGTATTAAGTTCGTAAAATGAATCAAACTCTTGTTGGCAGTTAAGTTATGTATGCTCAAAAAAATGATGAAAAACTTTCTTCTTCTTTCTATTCTTTTTCTACCCGGTGGCAGCAATTAGTTGTACCGCATTCCTAGTCATAGTAGATTGTGAAGAAGACCATTTGACTTTATCCCTTCTTTTTTTTTTTTTTAGCCAAATCAAATTGGAGCTGCACGACTATGTCATTATTGTCAAATTGAAATGTCATAGAATGTATCAATTGTTTTCTATTCTAAGAAAACCAAATCGAAAATTTCACGGGATACTAACCATAAGATAAGCAAGGGGAGAATTTAAAGCAAAGCATTATTCGTCTTCTTAGTCTTTGACACAAGAAAGGAATGGGTAAAGTTCCTTTCTTGTGTCGGCATAATAGTCATTTTTGAGGATCAAAAATGACTATACTGGTCTTACCAATCACTGTTCTTTGGTTCCGCTTTTTACAGGTTTATCAGAACCATTTTTCGATATAAAAATTTATTACGTATTTCATTTAATGAATATAAAAAGTGAAGTAAAAAAAAAAGTAGTGAACAAACAAAAAAAGAAAGGAAAATTTATTGAGAAAACGGAACTTATTCGATGAACTTATAAAAAAATTTCAACTTTGATTTGATGAGCTACTAAATTGAATCGAGCTAAATAGGGGTAAGGGTCTCTCAGAAAGGAATTCTATCATTGGCATTCAGGAAAACGAAATGGAGCAATTCCTTCGGGCTTCTTACTTTGAAAGTCTCTATCGAGACTATTATCAAGTAAGAGATGTTTTAAATCAATTAATAATGTTTTCAAAAACCATTAACCATTCTTTTTTCATAAAAAAATGAAAGGAAGTTTTTAAAACATTGGGGAAGGTGATCTATTTTATCATTTAGATGCAAAAAATTTTCATTATGAAAGCTTAAGAACACGAGGGGGTCCTGCATTCTTAAGCTTTCGTGTCTGCAACTTAGTTCATCGGATTCTTATATTTATTATTACAGAGATGAGCCTAACCCGGAGTATGCACCATAAAAGAAAATACCTATTAAACCGATCACAAGAATACCGGCTACAGTACCTATTATCCAAAGAGGAATCCTTCCAGTAGTATCGGCCATTTATCCCGCTTCCCTCCACCATTTCATCAAGTTGTCATGCTAGAGACATAAACAGTCATAGATAAGTATTAGATACGATCCTTCCGAATGGGATAAGAGAATTTCTACTATTAGTTAGTATTCTTTACGTAAACTTAATTGAAGAAATAATTGGAAAATAAAACAGCAAGTACAAAAATGAGTAATAACCCCCAGTAGAGACTGGTACGATTCAATTCAACATCTTGTTCGTTCGGGTTTGATTGTGTCATAGCTCTATAAGTTATATTAGGTTTATCGTTGGATGAACTGCATTGCTGATATTGACCCCAAAAAAGAAACGGTAGGTACAGCTAGTCCATGAACAGCCAACCATCGCACTGTAAAAATTGGATAGGTTCGATCTATAGTCATTCGGTCCTCCTAAAAAGATCTACTAAATTCGTCGAGTTGTTCCAAAGAGTCAAAACGGCCTGTTATTAATGGAATTCCTTGTCGGCTCTCTGTAAAATATTCGTTTGGACGAGGGCTTCCAAACACATCGTAAGCTAAACCCGTGCTGACGAATAACCAACCCGCAATGAATAGGGAGGGTATAGTAATGCTATGAATAACCCAGTATCGAATACTGGTAATAATATCAGCAAAAGAACGTTCTCCTGTGCTTCCAGACATGCTGAGCTCCACATATTCTTGTACAATTAAAGGGGGATCGATTCCCTAAAAGATGATATCAGGCAATGTAAATTCGCTGAGTAGTATCTTTGTGAGATCGTCAATATAGTACCGAGGGTGTTTTTCGAGTATACCGAATCAGTATAGCTATCCTTCTTCTGACACAGCAACGCAATTTTCATCAGTAGCAAAATGAAGTACTAGATAATTTCTTTATTCTTTTCTTCTTTCTTGTCGAGGAAGTTTTTGGTAGAATCTTTTTTTTTTCAGAGGAATTGGTTATTCGTAGAGTAAGAAGTAAGAGTAATATATAGTATTGATACTAGAAAGAGAACAACGAAAAAATAGAATTGTAATAATCAAGAATTGTGCTACACGCATTGTTTTGTTGTATTCGATTGAAAGGTTGCTTCTTGAACTAATTACGAGAGCGGCGGCGATTTAGGATATGAAAAGACGATTTAGAATCATCTAATATTATCTAATAAATATAGAAAAAATGTATAACTTAGAAAGGGAAATCTTTAATTACTAATCTCAGAATCTATTTGGACGAAACTAAAGATTTGATTTTATTGATTGATCTGATCGTGCGGTGCGATACCCTTTTTAATTTCATTTACATTTCCTTTATTTGTTTTAATATTATATATATAATTTTGACTCATTAAATTCAGTACTAGGGCCATTCACATAATATCTCAAATGAAAGGTAGTCACGGGTCACTTTTGATTGTACTGTAAAATCAAAAAATGGATTCAATACGATAAAAAAAAAAAGATAAAAATCGAAAGGATTTTCGAATTTTGTTCCATATGAATTCAAAAAAGTTTTCTTTTTTGAATGAAGTTACACGCCGCCCCTCTTCCTTATTATTGTTTCAATATTGGTTTATTCAAGAGTTGGCTAAGAAATACCGTGCTTCCGAATTCCGGGATGGGTAAATGTTACAAATGATTAATTGATTTCTTTTTCTATCTCCCATCCTCTCTTCTCTCTTTTTGTTAATACCGTTTATAATGATTGATGAGTTAACAACTCGCATGTGAACTTTTTCTTTCATTTCAATATTGGAAACTTAGGAAAGTGCTTTCTAAACATATGTATAAAAAAAGAACATATTTCATTTAGCCCCTTCATCCTCATGCTTACTATAACTAGTTTTTTCGGTTTTCTACTAGCGGCTTTAACTATAACCTCAGTTTTATTTATTGGTCTGACCAAGATACGACTTATTTGAAATTAATTGACTGAATAGAGCTCATAAAAGGAAATATTTTTGTGGTATTCATCTATTCTATAGTAGTTCCTTACCGCGTAAATTTCCAATTAGTGCTCGTTGAGATTCATGGACAATGCGGATTCATATTTAGGGATAGATATTACCTCTCCTTTTTTCTTTCAAACAAATTGAAATGATTGAAGTTTTTCTATTTGGAATTGTCTTAGGTCTAATTCCTATTACTTTAGCTGGATTATTTGTAACTGCATATTTACAATACAGACGTGGTGATCAGCTGGACCTTTGATTAATTAATTAACATCTTTTTTGGATTGACCTCCTGTGAATTAAAGAAAAGAGGGGTTCAAATAGTGTCTCGTCTTAACCTAACCAAGACCCTAATCACGCTCTGTAGGATTTGAACCTACGACATCGGGTTTTGGAGACCCACGTTCTACCGAACTGAACTAAGAGCGCTTTCTAATCACAATAGCTAAGACTGTATGTAAGGAAGAGTCTTTTGTTTTGTAATCCCAATACCTCTTGTATGCTATCATATAGCATACATATCTTATATATACCGAGACTAAAAAACGATTCCGTATGCATGATTTGAATCGATTTCACTCGATCCCTCGTTACTGCTCAGAGGAGAAGTAATAGGTAGGGATGACAGGATTTGAACCCGTGACATTTTGTACCCAAAACAAACGCGCTACCAAGCTGCGCTACATCCCTTTCAATTGGTCGACTGTGTCATTGTAGAGAATTCCTGTCTTGTTTTCCAAATCCTTTTTTTTTATCCTTAGCCATATCCATGGATATACAAGTTCTCTTGCCATTTATTTTTTTGGTCTCATATAACAACAACCATCTAATAATAGAAGGCTTATCTATCTAATATGTATTATTAGTGATTAGATATTAGTTATTAGAAGGCTTATATATTATTTATATATTATTATAATATATATCTTAGATGAATCGTAAAAAAGAACTCAAAATGAATGTTTTGGGGGGATGCTCATTTGGAAAGGGATGTTTTTTGGTTTTAAGAAAGGGCAAAATTATTTCTAATGAATCCGTGTACATTTCAATTGGAATTAGGAATTCTGTGGACAAATACAAGTGGTTCTTATCTTAACTGCTTCCATATACATCTGATCCCATATGTATTACAATTACACATTACAATAAAGAAGGAGGATTTTCAATGCGAGATCTAAAAACATATCTTTCCGTGGCACCGGTACTAAGTGCTCTCTGGTTCGGGGCTTTAGCGGGTCTATTGATAGAGATCAATCGTTTCTTCCCGGATGCGTTGACATTCCCTTTTTTTTCCTAGTTATTAACTATTGACATGGGAGGGGGTGAAGAAGATTAGAGATAGAATCACAAGATCTATGACTAATCCCTCCCCCTCTTTTTTTGTATCTAAAATAGAATTAGATCCGATTAAGTACAATAAATAAAGGAGGAAAGAGAAATAAAAACGTAGATTCAACTCTGGCGAAATTTGGTTTACGCATCCCATTCAATTGAAAAAAAAAATAAATATCGTGAGAGCGGAAATTTGTCTAAAACAAGAATATCATACAAGATGTTTAAATGAAATAAGACTATCTTCGAATAGAATTCGATTGTAAATAGAACTCAATGAAATAGAGTTAGAAATCGTTATTTTACTTTTTTTTCTATTTATATTCATTTTGATTAGTTGGATTTTTAAAATATTTAATTGAATATTACTTACTATATTTTGTTGTGATTGCAAGGAAATCTTTCCAAATTTCTAGTTAGAGCAACTTCTATTTCTTTTTTTTCCTTCCTTTTTTTACCTTTAGATCGGAAAAAAGAAGGGTTGGTTAAATCAAAAACTCAAAGGGGGGGTTATGTTATGGCCAGGGGTAAAGATGCCCGTATAACGGTTATCTTGGAATGTACCAATTGTGTTCGAGGGGGTGTTAATAATAATAAGGAATCGAAGGGTATTTCCAGATATGTTACTCAAAAGAATCGACACAATACGCCTGGTCGATTAGAATTGAAAAAATTCTGTCCCTATTGTTACAAACAGACAATTCACGGGGAGATAAAGAAATAGGTCGAATCAAGAGTCAAGTGTCTGTCTTTTTTTACAAGGAACATGAAAGGGGACACACCGTATTCTTAATTGTTATATGGAACAGGATTTCTATAATCTATGATATGGCTTAAATCTAGAATAACTTAAATAGAAAAAAGAAAAAAACCAAATCCTTTCCTTTTAGCATTCTCATTTTTTTGGATCAGATTCAACTAGTATTTTCGGGCTAAGGAATAAACAAACCATGGATAAATCCAAGCGACTCTTTCTTAAATCTAAGCGATCTTTTCGTAGGCGTTTGCCCCCGATCCAATCGGGGGATCGAATTGATTATAGAAACATCAGTTTAATTAGTCGATTTATTAGTCAACAAGGAAAAATTTTATCGAGACGGGTAAATAGATTGACTTTAAAACAACAAAGATTAATTACTATTGCTATAAAACAAGCTCGTATTTTATCTTTGTTACCTTTTCGTCATAAGGCGAAACGGTTTGAAAGAAAGCAGTCGACCGTCAGAACTGTTGGTCTTAGAACCAGAAATAAATAAAAAAAAAAAACAAAGCTTACTCCTCAATTGAATTAATTGAGAGTTTGTTCGAAAAATTCGAGAATCCAATCTTCCTTAGATTGTTGTATTGTAAGAAAAAACAAGAATGTGGGAACAAGAAATCTTTTTTTATTGGATATTGGACGTCTTTACTGATTTAATTTTGAGCGGCTTTATCATATTCTCTTTTTTATCATATTCTCCTTATCATATTAATTTCTACTCTACCTTCCCGGAGTTCATTCTCCAGCGAACTAGATTTCAAATATTGTAGCGGATTCCTGACAATCTACTTCTTTTAGGATCTCATTGGAAATCATATAAAGACAATTCCTATTTAATATAGCAAGTTGTGCAAGCATTTTACGATTAAGAAGCAACTGCCGCTTGTACAGATTATGTATAAATTTACTATAAATATAGGATACCCCCCTCTCGCGAATTGCTGCATTTATTCGAGTGATCCACAAACGACGAAAATCCCTCTTTTGTCTATCTCTATCTCGATGAGACGAAAATAAAGCTCTTATTCTCTGTTGAATAATTGTTCGAGTCAGTTTTGCACGAGCCCCCCGCCAGCTTGATGCAAATAAACGCGTTTTTGTTCTACGTCTACGAGCTATATATCCCCGTCTAATTCTGGTCATTGAATAAATGAAACTTTAATGAATAACTAATAAATTTGTTTTCTTTCAGTTATTCTTTTCCTCTTTCCTAGTTTCTTAATAACAAAACGGATTCTTCCAATGTATAAAACAAAAATTCCAACGGCTTTGGCTACTATAACCTTCCCGACCACGATTTATCTTTTTTTTTTATCGGCATTTCACCTCGAAATAAGAAATTGTATTGATACTCGGTATTAAAAAACATAAAAGATAAAAAACTACTAAATAGAAATGAATAAAGAAATTGTGGGTTCCTTCGTTTCTATGGTTACGTCTTAAACGGTGAGGTCCTCTCTATACACCGGAGCCCCTTACTTCATTTCATCAATGCCATTGGGAACGTGTACAGTTCACATTCTCTGGCTCTACCCATGAATTATCTAGTCATAGGTCTTTCACAACGAGACCTACCTATAGAGTAACGATATTGAATTATGAAGATTAGCTGAGTAGCTGACCCTTTTAGTCCGTTTTTCCAATTTTTCCAAAGTAGAGGCATAAGATTTCTGCTTTGAAAATGGGATTTCCCCCGCTTAATGTATAACCATTTGTTACCAATGGGGAATTTTTTCATCTTCAATTCAAAATTGAAATGCTTGGATTTGCACCAATGGAAACCATAAATTCCAACACGCTAGAAGGATATAATATATCTTTTTTTTATGTCTTTTTATTTAATAGTGAACGTCCCTTGCTTCTATTTTATCCCATTCACAGGTACTGACATTGAGACTTGAATTTTTTTTTCTTTATTTTTTGTCCGAGCGAGGATCTGAACGAGTCGCACATACACCCTAGTACATGTTCCTCGGCGCTGAGGACATCCCCGCAGGGCGGGGGATTTCGTGACATTTCTGATTGGCTGTCTTGTGTTTCTAATAAGTTGTTTAATAGTTGGCATCTTGAATCGTATACATAATGAGTGGGTGGGTTTAGATCGATCCGAACCCCACCCGGCCTGCTTAGGAATAATAGTCAACATTACGAAACACGGAAGTAGGAAGTTCAATTAAGCGCAACTCCCTGGTTGTGATTAGGATAAGGTGCAATCAAAACATTTTGAACCCCTATACCGCGGGTACCATGAATATGCTGAAACCCAGCAATCTTAGCTAATGAATCCGTGTATATTTCAATTGGAATTAGGAATTCCGTGGACAAATACAAGTGGTTCTTATCCTAACTGCTTCCATATGGATTCGATCCCATATGTATTACAATTATACATTACAATAAAGAAAGAACAAGTGCTTCTTCCCGAATGCGTTGACATTCCCTTTTTTTTCCTAGTCTTTTTTTTTTCTAGTAATTTTAAAGGGAAAACGAAAGGCAAACTTATCGCAATTCTCGGGGTGTTGCGGGGTTGGGAGAATCGTCCAGAAGAGGATGGTCATCCCGTATACGAACAAGAATATCTTTAATCCCTATACCATCAATAATTCCATAATCTTTGGCTTCGGTTGCTGACATAAAAATATTTCTTTCCAAATGGTCGTTTATAACCCCTGGGGGTTTGCCTGTTCTTTGTACATAAACCCTTAGGACCATTTCGCGAATTTCTTCTATTTCCTCTGAGTCCACGAATACCTCTGCCGCTGGGTCTTTGGCAGTATAAGAGGACGCGGGCTGATGTATCATTACCCTGATGATATAACAAATGGTTCCTCTATCTCGGATGATGAGGAGAGAGGGATAATTAAGAAAAACAAGATAGAATTGAGCAACCGTACAGGCATCTTCGGCACATTGCATACGGCTCCACAATCGAATTCACTTTGATCTGACCTTTCAGTGAAGAAAGAGAAAATAATATAGATTAGATCTAGGTTTTTTTTCTCAGATCCGGGTCTGCAAATGATCCAATTACCATCCTTGCTTTCAGAACAGTTAAAAAATACTATGATGGCCCCGTTGCTTTTTATATATTATCTCGTTTGTGATTCAGCAATCCCAAAGTTTCTTTTTTTTTTTTTTTGTACTCTTTCATTTCATAGGGGTGAAAACTAAAAAGTTTGTGACGCTGAAAAGGTCCCGGATAAAATCAGGGAATACCTCTTATACTAATTTGATAGTGCCCTTTCGATATATAATCTGTGTTTTGAAAAATATATATATTTCATATCGAATTCGAGAAGTGCCATGCTATTATTACTTAATATTCATATTTCATATGGCGAAGGCATAGTCTTTTTTTCTTAAAAAACGCATTGGCGCCAAGCGTTAGGGGATGCTAGGCGTTTGGTAATTTCTCCGCCGACCAGGAGAAAGGATCCCATTGAGGCGGCTAATCCCAAGCCTAGTGTATACACATGAGGTGTTACGAATTGCATAGTATCATAAATGACTAATCCGGCTACTGCCAACCCGCCGGGAGAGTTTATAAAGAAATAAAGATCCTTATTCGCATCCTCTATGCTGAGAAATATCATCAGCCCAGCAATGTGATTCCCGATCTCGTAATCAACTTCTTGGCCTAAAAAGAGGGATCTACTTCGATAAAGTCCGTTAATTAGGATAAAATTTGGATCCCTTAAGATAAGAGCCGTACATGCACCTTTTGATGCATACGGTTTAACAAAATTTGCGAAAAAAAGAATCAATATGTAGATTCCGGCCCTCTTTCTTTTGTTTTTTATGGCGGGACATCCTTTTTCTACTCTAATTTTAGAATTTATTAAAGACGCGACTTTTTTTTTTCAAGAAAGAGGCCTTTTCCTTTGTCCCCATTCCCTATAAATAAACAAAATCCATTAAACTTATCGACCTAACTTATCATTGATGTATGGTTTCACCGAGATCGAATCCCAATCACGATGTTATTTTCTTGTTCCTAATGGACTTCTTCAGTTGTTTTAGGTTTCCGCTCTACTCCGAGTAAAAATAGACCCGATTTTGATTTGCACATACAGCAGGACACATCTTACTAATATAAAACTTCGTCTTTTTCCTACCACTTACTTTTTTGTCAATTAATTTCCTATCTTCTGCCAAATATTCGACGTATTTATCCTATTTTTGGGGGTATTAAAAGTTATAAATTTTTATCTTATTCAAAAGATCTTTTATGATCTATGATATAAGTATTATGAAATTAAATATTAATAATCATAAATATATTTATTACCAATTGGGTTTTTTCTAAACAGAGCCTGGGTCCTTCATTTTTTTGGTCCACCCAAGCTAACCATAAATTTTTATAAAGTAGATTCGCATTGATAATATTGATTTGAATACCCCCCCAAATAGATCTAATTGTACTTAATTGAACTTCACAATCGAACTTTCTTCACGCTCCAAATTTTGGATAATTCAGTATTTCTTGGGCAAAATGGGCGATATCTCGATCGGGGGAGACAACGGGAAAATCCCATATAGCCCAAAATATCTGACAAGTCGCACTACAGGTCAACCCAAGAAGCTTCTTCATCTCCGGGAATCCGGAAAGGTATTTTCGGAACACCAATAGGCATAAAAAGCGAGCAACAAAAAATCGCGACCCTGGAAGAAGGTGGAATAAAATAAGGTGTTGTTATCGGCCTTACGCGGCGCGGGATCTTTCATGTGTAAACGTCGGTCGGACCGCGGCCGCTTTGGTGTGGAAGCGTCAGAATACCTTGATTGTCTTAATCATATTGTCTTTTATCATCTTTTATCCATAGCTGGGAAAAATGATTAACAACTATGTATTCGTTCATAGAAAATGGGATGAAGCCCCATTGCGTATTGGTACTTATCGGATATAGAATAGATCTGCTTCTCATTGTTCCTACGAACCGAATTGTTACGTTTTTACTAAAAAAAACAAGAATATAACAAATATTAATCCTTTCTCCGAGAGAATCCACTGAAAGGGGGAGGTCCATAGCATAGTTTTTCCAATGCAATAAAGTTACATAGTGTCTATTTTTCGTTGATAAAGGGGTATTTACATGGGTTTGCCTTGGTATCGTGTGCATACCGTCGTATTGAATGATCCCGGGCGTTTGCTGGCTGTCCATATAATGCATACAGCTTTGGTTTCTGGTTGGGCCGGTTCGATGGCTTTATATGAATTAGCAGTTTTTGATCCCTCTGACCCCGTCCTTGATCCAATGTGGAGACAAGGTATGTTCGTTATACCCTTCATGACTCGTTTAGGAATAACTAATTCATGGGGTGGTTGGAGTATCACAGGGGGAACTGTAACGAATCCGGGTATTTGGAGTTACGAAGGTGTGGCCGGATCACATATTATGTTTTCTGGCTTATGCTTCTTGGCAGCTATCTGGCATTGGGTGTATTGGGATTTAGAAATATTTTCTGATGAACGCACAGGAAAACCTTCTTTAGATTTGCCCAAGATCTTTGGAATTCATTTATTTCTTTCAGGGCTAGCTTGCTTTGGTTTTGGCGCATTTCATGTAACAGGGTTGTATGGTCCTGGAATATGGGTGTCCGATCCTTATGGACTAACCGGAGAGGTACAACCTGTAAATCCAGCATGGGGCGTAGAAGGTTTTGATCCTTTTGTTCCGGGAGGAATAGCCTCTCATCATATTGCAGCGGGGACTTTAGGTATATTAGCGGGTCTATTTCATCTTAGTGTCCGTCCGCCCCAACGTCTCTACAAGGGATTGCGTATGGGCAATATTGAAACCGTCCTTTCCAGTAGTATTGCTGCTGTCTTTTTTGCAGCTTTTGTTGTTGCTGGAACAATGTGGTATGGTTCAGCAACAACCCCTATCGAATTATTTGGTCCCACCCGTTATCAATGGGATCAGGGATACTTCCAGCAAGAAATATATCGAAGAGTTGGCGCTGGGCTAGCCAAAAATCAAAGCTTATCAGAAGCTTGGGCTAAAATTCCTGAAAAATTGGCTTTTTATGATTACATCGGGAATAATCCTGCAAAAGGGGGATTATTCAGAGCGGGTTCAATGGATAGTGGGGATGGAATAGCTGTTGGGTGGTTAGGACATCCTATCTTTAGAGATAAAGAGGGGCGTGAACTTTTTGTACGTCGTATGCCTACTTTTTTTGAAACATTTCCGGTTGTTTTGGTAGACGGAGACGGAATTGTTAGAGCCGACGTTCCTTTTAGAAGGGCAGAATCTAAGTATAGTGTCGAACAAGTAGGTGTAACCGTTGAGTTCTATGGTGGCGAACTTAATGGAGTCAGTTATAGTGATCCTGCTACTGTTAAAAAATATGCTAGACGCGCTCAATTAGGTGAAATTTTTGAATTAGATCGCGCTACTTTGAAATCAGATGGTGTTTTTCGTAGCAGTCCGAGAGGCTGGTTTACTTTTGGGCATGCTTCGTTTGCTCTGCTCTTTTTCTTCGGGCACATTTGGCATGGTGCTAGAACCCTCTTCAGAGATGTTTTTGCTGGTATTGACCCGGATTTGGATACTCAAGTGGAATTTGGAACATTCCAAAAACTTGGAGATCCAACTACAAGAAGACAAGCAGTCTGATACAGGATTTCTCTGTTATTTTTTTTTTTTTTTTTGTTGATTTCACATAGGTTAAGGTTAACCGAAAAATCTTCTTCGCCTTTTCTTTGACTCTTTCTTTTTCTTTATCGGAGAGATAATCTCAAATAAATAGGTACGGAAGTTATAATTGTAAGTAAAGCACGATCGAATTTATGGAAGCATTGGTTTATACATTCCTCTTAGTCTCCACTCTAGGTATCATTTTTTTCGCTATCTTTTTTCGAGAACCGCCTAAAATTCAAACTAAAAAGACGAAATGATTTTTTATTATATCAATTGAAGTAATGAGCCTCCCAATATTGGGAGGCTCATTACTTCAACTAGTCCCCGTGTTCCTCGAAAGGATCTCTTAATTGTTGAGAGGGTTGCCCAAAAGCAGTATATAAGGCATACCCCGTAAAACTTACAAGTAAACCAGATATAAAGATGGCGACTAGGGTTGCTGTTTCCATTATTATAAAATTTCAAGAACAAAAAAATGGATCTCTGAAAAAAGCGTTTATTTACAACGGAATGGTATACAAAGTCAACAGATCTCAATTAATACAAAATAGGATTATGGCTACACAAACTGTTGAGGATAGTTCTAGAGCGAGACCAAAACAAACAGGTTTAGGGGGGTTATTGAAACCATTAAATTCAGAATATGGTAAAGTAGCTCCTGGGTGGGGAACTACCCCTTTGATGGGTCTTGCAATGGCTCTATTTGCGGTATTCTTATCTATTATTTTGGAAATTTATAATTCTTCCGTTTTATTGGACGGAATTTCAATGAATTAGATTCACACTAACCGCGAATTCTTAGCTTTTTCAATAGAAAATAAAGCAGTTCAGTTTTGGATTTTTATCGCATTCTATTTTTTTGTTATTGGTAGTTCGATCGTGGAATTTCTTTCTGTATTTCCGGAATATGAGTGTGTGACTTGTTATAATGGATCTTATTGATAGTACAGAGAGTGGGTCTGTCATCTTGATAGAGATGGTTTTACCTCGTCGGATATTCATTCTCGTATCTGGAGCACGAAATAGATGAAATAGATCAAAAATATATATATATATTCACTATGATTCCTACTTAATATTCACACCCCGTGACCGGATTCCAAAAAGATTTCCAAAGAGTTCTAAATCGAAAGATTTTTCTTTTCTTTTTAACCCCCCCCCCCCCCCCCCTGTTTTATTTTGATCCAAGTAAAAAACTTTCTTTGGATTTTGAGTCATTATATCTATCATTCAATAAGTGATGATCCAATGGTTCTTACTCAGGGAATCTTTGGATTTCGTTTGAAGTTTTATTGAATCATCGCGGTGCGAGTATGAATCTGGGGTTTCCATCGATTCATAGGGTCTTAACAAGAGAATTCCTATCATTAATAAAGAAAACAAGAGTAAAGCTGCATTAAAAAAAAAACACAAATCAAAAAAATAGGTAAATAGAAGATTCAAGAGGCCTGGACCCCATCCGTAGAGCTGACTTGAAATTTTGGCATTAGGACCACAAAAAAGAGCTTTCGGATTCTTTATTTTGACTCTTTCGTATTTTCCGAGAAGTGATAGGGGGTTGATTACGAAGTTTCAAACTTTCTATTACATATCCCCTAATAACCAAAGCTATTTGGGGTTTTTTTGTTTGAGCTGTACGAGATGAAATTCTCATATACGGTTCTCAGAGGGGGAGTCCCTTTGGTTTACCTATCTCAATAAAGTCTATGATTGGTTCGAAGAACGTCTCGAGATTCAGGCGATTGCGGATGATATAACTAGTAAATATGTTCCTCCTCATGTCAACATATTTTATTGTCTGGGGGGAATTACGCTTACTTGTTTTTTAGTACAAGTAGCTACGGGATTTGCTATGACTTTTTACTACCGCCCGACAGTCACGGAGGCTTTTGCTTCTGTTCAATACATAATGACTGAAGCTAACTTTGGTTGGTTAATCCGATCAGTTCATCGATGGTCGGCAAGTATGATGGTCCTAATGATGATCTTGCACGTATTTCGTGTCTATCTCACAGGTGGTTTTAAAAAACCTCGCGAATTAACTTGGGTCACAGGCGTGGTTCTAGGTGTATTGACCGCATCTTTTGGTGTAACTGGGTATTCCTTACCTTGGGACCAAATTGGTTATTGGGCAGTTAAAATTGTAACAGGCGTGCCGGACGCTATTCCTGTAATAGGATCTCCCTTGGTAGAGTTATTACGAGGAAGTGCTAGTGTGGGCCAATCCACTTTGACTCGTTTTTATAGTTTACACACTTTTGTATTACCTCTTCTTACGGCCGTATTTATGTTAATGCATTTCCTAATGATACGTAAGCAAGGGATTTCTGGTCCTTTATAGAAAACATAGACCGTAGATATTTGTAATCAAGCATTTCTCACTTGAGGAGGAACAATAGCATTTCATTGCTACAAATATGGATTATTGAAAAGAATAAGACATGTATTTGGATATTTCCCTTCAACTAGAACTATTTGTGTCAAATAACAAATACTATATTGTATAATTGAAGGGAATTCTCCGAAGAGAAAATGGATTATGGGAGTGTGTGACTTGAACTATTGATCGGGCCGCGCAGATGGATATATGTCCTTACTTATCTGCCACATTGAAATTTACAACCAAATGTGTCTTTGTTCCAACCACCCCGTATAAGCCCCACCCAGAGGATAGGCTGGTTTGTTTGAAGAGAATCTTTTCTATGATCTAGTATCATATCTGGCCATATCGTACATGAACAGGCTCCGTAAGATCCATAGAATAAGTGATGGGCCCTAAGACAGATTTTGTTTTAGCTATTTGACTTACGGAATAGTATAGAAATGCAGCCATTTCCTCTGCATCAACCTGATTTAGGATACTATCGGAGTGAAACAAGGGGTCTAAAGAAGAGCAGAGGTTAGACTCTATTAGTAACAAGTAAATCCTTTGTATGGAATGGAATTTTTTGGGTTGGGGATAAAGGAAAATTACAAGGTCTGAGACAACCCAGAAGGCGCTTGATTAGAATGCACTTTGTAAGCTTACTTGGGTATTGAGCATTTATGTGTAAGAACTAAATTCCTTGCAAGGGGGTAGTTGCAACTCCGAAAAAGGGAATCCGGTCCATTTTTTATTACAGGGATTCATTCATAGAAGTTTGTATACCATATGTGTTTTGAGCCCGGTTTTACTATATCGATTTAGTTCATATGGATCCACTTGGTTCCTTTGATTCTTGCTCGAGCCGGATGATGAAAAATTATCATGTCCGGTTCCTTCGGGGGATGGATCTTTAGAAATTCACCTATCCCAATAACAAAAAAACCTGACTTGAATGATCCTGTATTAAGAGCTAAATTGGCTAAGGGGATGGGTCATAATTATTATGGCGAACCCGCATGGCCAAACGACCTTTTATATATTTTTCCAGTAGTAATTCTGGGTACGATTGCGTGTAACGTAGGCTTAGCGATTCTGGAACCATCAATGATTGGTGAACCCGCGGATCCCTTTGCAACTCCGTTGGAAATATTACCTGAATGGTATTTTTTTCCCGTATTTCAAATACTTCGTACAGTACCCAATAAGTTATTGGGCGTTCTTTTAATGGTTTCAGTACCTTCCGGATTATTAACAGTACCTTTTTTGGAGAATGTTAATAAATTTCAAAATCCATTTCGTCGTCCAGTAGCGACAACAGTCTTTTTGATTGGTACTGTAGTAGCCCTTTGGTTGGGTATTGGAGCAACATTACCTATCGATAAATCCCTAACCTTAGGTCTTTTTTAAATTGATTCAATTGTGAAAGAAAATTGCGCGACTTGTGTATCTAGGGAATCGTCACTTTAAAGTTAAAGTAAAGTCAATTTTCCCTAGATACACCTATTCACTTCAATTCAATTAAAATTCAATGGACTTCCGGATTTCTTACGAATATATAAATTATGCTAAAGATTCAAAGCCCATCTCATCTTTTTTCTATACTTCCGTTTTGTTTATAAAAAAAGATGAAATAAAGGCATTTCCCACGTTTTCTTCGTTAAATCATGCTTTTTCTATTTCTAGAATGTCCAAGATTTGTTTTACATCTTCTATATGAAAATGTTTCATTTTCATAAGGTCTTCTTGACTCTTATTCAAAAGGTCCAATAATGTATGTATCTTGGACCCCTTGAGGGAATTATAGATCCTGGGGGGCAATTCTAATTGGTCAATAAAAATATATTTCAATGCTATTTCTTTTTTCGTTTTCCTTAGCTTAGCTAATTTTTTATGAAAAGTAAAAAGGGGGAAAGTCACATTGTATTTATTGGTTACTAAATGTAAGTTTTCTTCTTCCGCATGCAGAAAGGGAAGAAATAAATCGATTAAATTCCGGGAGGCTTCATGAAGTGCTTCTTTAGGAGTTAAACTTCCATTTGTCCATATTTCGAGAAAAAGTATCTCTTGTTTTTCATTTTTATTCCCATAAGAATGAATACTATGATTCGCATTTCGAACAGGCATGAATACAGCATCTATAGGATAACTTCCGTCTTGAAAGTGATTTGGTGATTTTATATGATATCCTCGATTCCTCTCAATTTGTAATCCAATACACAAATGAACCGGTTCCATTAGGCTAGCTATATGCTGTGTGTTATCAATGATTTCCACAGACGGTGGTAAGATGATGTCTTGAGCAGTTACACACCCGGGACCCTTAACACAAATAGACGCGTTACAAGTTCCATAAAAATTACTTCTCAATACAATTTCTTTCAAATTCATTAAAATTTCATGGACTGATTCTTGAATACCTACGATGGTAGAATATTCATGCGGTATTTTTTCAAATTTGGCGCGGGTGATACATGCTCCTTCTATTTCCCCAAGTAAAGCTCTTCGCATCGCAATGCCTATTGTATCGGCTTGCCCTTTCATAAGGGGGGAAAGAATAAAGCGTCCATAATAAAGACGCTTACTGTCTACTCTTGATTCAACACACTTCCACTGTAGTGTCCGAGTAGATACTCTTACTTTCTCTCGAACCATATTAATAGGATTTTATTAGATCATTGAATCGTTTATTTCTCTTGAAATCCATTTCATTTTTATTTCTACACACGTCTTTTTTTAGGGGGCCTACAGCCATTATGGGGCATAGGGGTTACATCACGTACGCAACTTAATCGTATACCACTTCTACGAATCGCTCGTAATGCCGCATCTCTTCCGAGCCCGGGACCCTTTATCCTGACTTCTGCTCGTTGCATACCTTGATCCACTACTGTCCGAATAGCATTTCCTGCTGCGGTTTGAGCAGCAAATGGCGTCCCTCTTCTTGTACCCTTGAATCCACAAGTACCGGCGGAGGACCAAGAAATTACTCGCCCCCGCACATCTGTAATAGTTACAATAGTATTGTGGAAACTCGCTTGAACATGAATAACCCCCTTTGGTATTTTACGCGTACTCTTACGTGAACCACTACGCGCATTCCTACGTAAACCAGCTCTTGGTATAGATTTTGCCATACTTTATAATAGAAATCAGAAATATATGGATATATCCATTTCCTATCAAATCAAAGGAAATCCTTTTTTTTCATCGGATCATATCCTTTACGTTAGAAAGTCCTTTTAAAACAGATTAGCCTTGTCTTTGTTTATGTCTCGGATTGGAACAAATTACTATAATTCGTCCTCTCCTACGGATCAGTCGACATTTTTCACAAATTTTACGAACGGATGCCCGTATTTTCATAATTGTCGTTCCTTAACTTAATTCCAAATATGCTTATTGGAAGGAAATAAGTTTCTTGAAATTTTGAACCTCAAATTCTAGCTCCATGAGGGGAATACTGAAGTTGAAAAAAGCATCCAATCTTTCGAATACTTCTTGCGGAGTCTAAAAATTCTATACGTTTTCTGGTTGAAGCATAGCGCCTTACTTCAATTTGGACTCGAATCCCTCGTCGTATACGTATCAAACTAGGATTCCGTTGGATCCTTCCTGAAACAGAACCTAGAATTATATCTTCATTAGCTAAATGAAATCTGAGCAGAACATTAGGAAATGATTCCGAAATGAAACCTTCATGAATCGCTTTTTTCGAGCATTCTAAGTGAAACCCTTAGAAGTATTAACTAATATAGGGGAGTGATACCCACTCCTCCGCCCCTTTTTCTTTTACAAAAAGGATTACCATATATAACACAAAATTTCTCCGCCGATTCCGTCTAGTCTAGCCTCTCGGTCTGTCATTATCCCTCGAGAAGTAGAAAGAATTACAATCCCCATCCCGCCTAAAATTCGAGGAATTCCTTGATAGTTAGAATAGACTCGTAGGCCAGGTCTACTAATCCGTTTTAAATTTAAAATAGTTCTAGACGGTCCTTTCCTATTCCTTCTATGTCGTAGGGTTAAAACCAAAAAAGATTTGTTGTTTTCCTGGTGTTTTCGCACGTTTTCGAGAAAACCCTCTCGTAAAAGTATTTTAACAATCTTTTCGGTCATGTTAGTAGATGTTATTCGAACCGTCCCTTTTCTATTCATGTCAGCATTTCGTATAGAGGTTATTATGTCAGCAATAGTGTCCCTACCCATGATAAACTAAAAAAATTGTTGTCTCCTATTTTTGATATAATCAACATGCTTTTATTTCAAAATTGGAAATATATATAATAAAAAAATAATTTTAATATAAATTATGTATTTAGTTTCAATTATTGAATATCTTATTGTCTTTAATATCCATTTTTTGAATAATAAAATCTATTATAGATTTCCAAATTATCTATTCTGTTATAGAAAGGTATATGCGTAAGATACAATCTAATGCACTAATTAATCTATTTCATTCAAATACTATGTATAATAGAACTCTATTAGTAGGTATGATCTTATAATACCTCAGGTGCTAATGAAACTATTTTTGTGAAACTTAACTGTCTCAATTCTCGGGCAATCGCACCAAAAACTCGAGTTCCTTTTGGATTTCCTTCTTGATCAATGACAACAGCAGCATTGTCATCATATCGTATTATCATACCGTTGTCACGTTTAAGTTCTTTACAAGTACGTACAATTACAGCTCTGACCACTTCTGATCTTTCTAGGGGGGTGTTTGGTAATGCTTCCTTGATCACAGCAACAATAATGTCACCGATATGAGCATATCGACGATTACTAGCTCCGATGATTCGAATACACATTAATTCTCGAGCCCCACTGTTATCCGCTACATTCAAATGGGTTTGAGGTTGAATCATATCATTTTTAATCTGTTCTTTCAATGCAAAGCAAAGAATGAAGTAAAAAAAAAAAAAAGAAATATTGTTTGTACAAAAAAAAAGACACCCGCAACTCTTTTTTATCCCTAAGACTTTTTTCTTTGATTCTACGTTCCTATCCCGAAATAATGAATTGAGTTCGTATAGGCATTTTAGAGGCTGCTATAGAAATAGCCTTTCGGGCTATATTTTCTGCGACTCCGCCCATTTCATAAAGTATTCTACCCGGTTTTACGACAGCTACCCAATATTCGGGAGATCCTTTACCCGAACCCATACGTGTTTCGGCCGGTCTTAACGTAACTGGTTTGTCTGGAAATATACGTACCCATATTTTTCCACCACGTCGCACATTTCGCGTCATTGCTCGACGCCCAGCTTCTATTTGTCTAGATGTGATCCACGCTGGTTCAAGTGCCTGCAGAGCATATTTACCGAAACAAATATTATTGCCTCGATAAGATATCCCTCTCATTCTTCCTCTATGTTGTTTACGAAATCTGGTTCTTTTGGGGTTATAGTTGATGGTTCTTTAGTAATTCCACCTCTACTCCAAAACCGGACATGAAAGTTTCGTCTCATCCGGCTCCTCGCGAATCAAAGGATTCCAGTTTAATGAAAATCTACTGTGGATTCTTTTTTGAGATTTCATCTAATCTATTAGAAATTTTTATATCTTGTTTCTATATCCACTTAAAGATGTATTCCATTTCTCGATTCTTTTTTTATAAATAAGTAGTTTTTTATAACGAATCGTTATTTTGTTTTGCCTTTTGGCATATTATCATATTGGATAGAACAAGATTGATAAATCTAATAAAACCCTTCGCGGGCGAATATTAACTCTTTCAATATCTACTTCAGTTGTAGGGTTAGCTCAAAATTTCTCGGAAGAAATGAATTATTCCCCGGTCCGTTCCGCCATCCCACCCAATGAATTATTAGAATTCGTTTTTCAAGAAAATCCTCGGTATTCATAGGTTCCGTCGTTCCCATCGCTTCTCAATTAATGGTTAGGTTTGAATTCTACAATGGAGCCTTTCTTGGAATTTGTTCTTGAGTCAATCTTCTCAGTCTTTATTGGCTCCAGGCTCTTGATTTATTTCTAGGAATCGATTCATCTAGTCTAGTTATGGGTGAATCGGCATTAATGCTTTATAACACTGTCTTTTATGAGATGACTCAGAAACCGTACATATATTGGAATTATATATCATTGATATTCTTGTTCTTTCTTTCTCTCACCCTTCCATTTATCTATATCCTTTTCTTTTATATATATATTTTATATACATAAATAACATAATTTGATACATCTATATCATATATAAAGAATTCAATTGGTTTTTCTTTTGTTTATGTAAAAAAGATTTCAGCTGCTACAATGATATGACCGCTAGATCATATCTTGACTGGTTTTTGGTATCCAGATAATGCGAAGCGATGAGTTGGTTATTAGTTATATAGTTATTAGTCCATAGTGGGGGTCGGTCCATTTTTTTTTTTAATCCTATTCCTCTAAAAAAACCAACGAGTCACACACTAAGCATAGCAATTATATAAACGTATCAATCAAATTTTTATTCAATCTTATAGAATTGAGAATTGTTCCTTTTTTTGCTTTAAGAGAAAAAGAATGAAAGGAACGAGTTTGTTGTTGTTTTTTTTATCATTTAATGGATAGAGTGTAACGACAAGTAAAGTCTTCCTATCCCTCCTCTCTAAATATCCAAATTTTGATGCCTAATACCCCATGGATAGTTCGGACTGTATAGGGACAATAATCAATTTTAGCTCGAATGGTTTGGAGAGGAACCCGACCTTCTCTGATCCATAGGACACGTGCCATCTCTTTTCCGTTGAGGCGCCCTGCTATTTGTATTTGAATTCCTTTTGTATCTGCCTGTTCGCTTAATTCAATAGCCTTTTGTATTGCTTTGCGAAAGGAAACTCTATTCTTTAATTGTCCGGCTATAAATTCTGCCAGAATATTGGGGTCTCCGTAGGGGTTTGTAATTTTTGTAATAGTAATGTTGAGTTTTCGGTTCACAGAATTAAGTTCTTTTTGTACAATCATCTGTAATTCTTCGATTCTTTGTGTCCTATCTTCTAGTAATAACTTTGGGAATCCCATATAGATTTTGACTTGAATCAGATCAATTCTTTTTTGAATCTCTATTCGAGCAATCCCCTCGACACCCGAGGATATTTTCATATTTTTTTGGATATAATTTTTGATACACTCTCGTATTTTTTGATCTTCTTGTAGACCATCGGAATAATCTTTTGGTTGTGCAAACCAAATCGAATGATGACTTTGAGTTGTACCAAGTCTGAAACCGAGTGGATTTATTTTTTGTCCCATAGTCCCTCACTATTATACATATCATGATATGTTATATTTTTATATTTATTTTTTTTGAACCACTCATCTTTTTTTAAGGAGAGGAGATCTTCTTCAAATTCATCGAAAGACGTATCTTGTAATACAATCCTTATATGACAAGTGTGTCTTCTTATTGGATAACTCCGTCCTCGAGCTCGAGGTTTTAATTTTTTCACAGTAGGGCCCTCGTTGACTTCTGCTTTACTAATAACTAAACTTGCTTCATTGAAAGACATATTGTGACTGGCATTTGCGGCCGCAGAAGAAACTAATTTTAAAATGGGATAACACGCTCGATAAGGCATAAGTGCTAGTAGCATAAGTGTTTCTTCGTAGGAACGACCACGAATCTGATCAATCACCCTTCGCGCTTTATGAGCAGACATAGATATATGTTGCCCTAAAGCATAAACTTCGCCATATGTTTTCTTGTTTTTCATAAGGTTCTCCAGTAAATTTGAAATACAATTTTATTTGAAATCCAATATAAATAATAATCTATATTCATTTTTTAACGACGAGTTTTAACTTTTAACGACGAGATTTATTATCATTTTTCGCATGTCCGCGAAAATTGATAGTAGGTGCAAATTCTCCCAATTTATGGCCTACCATATGATCTGTTATATAAATAGGCAAATGTTCTCTTCCGTTATGGATAGCAATAGTATGGCCAATCATTGTAGGTATAATGGTGGACGCCCTAGACCAAGTCCTTATAAGTTGTTTGTCCTCCCTTCTGTTAAGCTTCTCAATTTTTCTTAATAAAGGATTCGCTACAAAAGGGTTGTTTTTGAATGAACGTTTCATAATGCATTAGCCCCCCCTTTTTTTACATTTTTTTTTTAAGACGACGAAAGAAATTGGATTTTCTACCCTATTTACTACGGCGACGAAGAATCAAATTATCACTATATTTATTCCTTTTTCTACTTCTTCTTCCAAGTGCCGGATAACCCCAAGGGGTTGCGGGTTTTTTTCTACCAATTGGGGCCCTCCCTTCACCACCCCCATGGGGATGGTCTACGGGGTTCATAACTACCCCTCTTACTACAGGACGCTTACCTAGCCAACATTTAGATCCGGCTC
>OX328284.1:95000-97500 GCA_946814005.1 Chamaenerion angustifolium
TTATTGTCAACCTCTTTCAGATATGAATCTATCTGATTCAGAAGGGAAGAACTTGTATCAGTATCTCAATTTCAATTCAAACATGGGTTTGATTCATTCTGAGAAATGTTTATCATCCGAAAAGAGGAAAAAGAAAAAACAGAGTCTTTATCTAAAGAAATGGGTTGAGAAAGTGCAGATGGATAGAGCCTTGCAAGGAGATAGGGTTTCTTCAATTCTCTCAAACTGGAATCTATTCAAAACATATATGCCATTTATCCTTACCTCGACAGGGTACAATTTGCTAAAGTTGATGTTTTTAGATACTTGGTCATCATACCTATTGCCGATACTAAGGAGCAGTCCTAAATTTGTGTCCATTTGTCATGCTATATCTGATCCATGCGGAACATCATGGCGAATTCTTCAGAAAAAATTGTGTCTTTCACAATGGAATTGGATAAGTGAGATTTCGAGTAAGTGTTTCCATAAGCTTCTTCTGTATGAAGAAATGATTCATCGAAATAATGAGTCACCATCGATATCGACAGATCTGAGATGGCCAAATGTTCGGGAGTTCCTCTATTCAATCCTTTTCCTTCTTCTTGTTGCTGGATATCTCCTTTTTTCACACCTTATCTTTTTTTCCCGAGCCTATAGTGAGTTACAGAGAGATTTCGCAAGGGCCCAATCTTTGATGATTCCATCATACATCGTGGAGTTGCGAAAACTTCTGGATAGGTACCCTGAACATCATTCTTTAAAGAAGCTCTTTCTAGTTACTCTGGAAAAATTAGTAGATTATCTAGAAGAACTGTGGGTGTCTGCCTCTGGCGGCAAGATGCTATGGGGTGGACGCAAATCTTTTCTTATACATCTCTTCGATCTCATCAGTATCACACCAAATCCCATCAATCGAATCGCTTTTTTGAAAAATACGAGACATCTAAGTCATACAAGTAAAGAGCTCCATTCATTGATAACAGAGCTAGGGGATTTCTCTTCTCTCTGTTCTGGTCAACGTTATCGTTATGATCAAATAATAGAAAATGTGAACGGTCATTGGTGTTTGATTGACGATAAAATAGAATCCTGGATCGCGAACTGTGATGCGATTGAGGATAAAGAAAGAGAATTCTTGGTTCCGTTTTCCACCTTAACGAGAGAAAAAAGGATTGATCAAATTCTATTGAGTTTGACTCATAGTGATCATTTATCAAAGAATGACTCTGGTTATCAAATGATTGAACAACCGGGAGCAATTTACTTACGACACTTAGTTGACATTCATAAAAAGGATCTAATGAATTATGAGTGCAATACATCCTGTTTAGCAGAAAGACGGATATTCCTTGCTCATTATCAGACAATCACTTATTCACAAACCTCGTGCGGGGCTAATAGTTTTCATTTCGCATCTCATGGAAAACCCTTTTCGCTCCGCTTAGCCCTATCCCCCTCTAGGGGTATTTTAGTGATAGGTTCTATAGGAACTGGACGATCCTATTTGGTCAAATACCTAGCGACAAACTCCTATGTTCCTTTCATTACAGTAGTTCTGAACAAGTTCCTGGATAACAAGACGCCTAACGGTTTTGATATTGACGAGAGTGGCTTTTTTGATGAGTATGGTGACGAGGCGGACGATTACGAGGGAAGTTTTTTTGATTTTTTTGACGATGACAGTGACGATTTTGAGGATAGTGACAGTGACGATTATGAGCCTGGTGATATGGACGATTATGAGTCTGGTGATATGGACTATTTTGTTGATAGCGAGATGACGGAGTTGCTAACTACGACGAATGTGCCACTTGTGTATCAGATGCTGGACGAGGAAATAGACGAATTTTATATCACCCTTCAATTCGAATTAGCAAAAGCAATGTCTCCTTGCATAATATGGATTCCAAACATTCATGATCTGGATTCGAATGAGTCGAATTACTTATCCCTCGGTCTATTAGTGAACCATCTCTCCAGGGATTGTGAAAGATGTTCCACTAAAAATGATATTCTTGTTATTGCTTCGACTCATATTCCCCAAAAAGTGGATCCCGCTCTAATAGCTCCGAATAAATTAAATACATGCATTAAGATACGAAGGCTTCTTATTCCACAACAACGAAAGTGCCTTTTCACCCTTTCATATACTAGGGGATTTCACTTGGAAAAGAAAATGTTCCATACTAATGGATTCGGGTCCACAACCTTGGGTCCCAGTGTACCAGATCTTGTAGCACTTACCAATGAGGCCCTATCGATTAGTATTACACAGAAGAAATCCATTATAGACACTACTACAATTAGATCTGCTCTTCATAGAAAAACTTGGGATTTGCGAGCCGACGTAAGACCGGTTCAGGAGCATGGGATCCTTTTCTATCAGATAGGAAGGGCTGTTGCACAAAATGTACTTCTAAGGAATTGCCCCATAGATCCTATATCTATCTATATCAAGAAGAACTCATGTGACGAAGGGGATTCTTATTTGTACAAATGGTACTTCGAACTTGGAACG
>OX328284.1:117500-135000 GCA_946814005.1 Chamaenerion angustifolium
TCCGGATCCCATAACTTGAACCCGTACCCCCCCCCCAAAAAAAAAATTATTTGTGTTTTGGTTTAAATTTTGATACTCATTAACTATTTCATCAGCGAACTGCTTGAGTGTCTTTTTTTTTTTAGAAAAAAATTATTTCTAGGAAAAACTAAAATATTTTACACTTATCTTTCAAAAACATATAAAAGAAAGAGACTTCAAATCAAAAAGTTCAATTACTAATGATTACCTACTAGTTTGATTTTTCATTTTAATTTCAAAATGAAAATTCTGTGGATTCGCTTTTTGAACTTGATCGGTGTAATATAAAAAAGATTGAAATAATAAGGACTGGTGCTTTTTGAAACCTTTCGATCTATTTTTTATCCGTATTTGTTTAACTAGAGGACTAGAAGAATAAACTAGGGATATTTTTTTAAAACTTTAGAATTTTGTGTTCCATTTTTATCCACCGGAAACCAGAAGAAAAATAAAAATTGTTTGCATAATAGATGTCTTTCACATCCAACTATAGAAATGAATAACTCGTTTTTAAAATTTTCATGGCAGTTCCAAAAAAGCGCACTTCTATATCAAAAAAACGTATTCGTAAAAATATTTGGAAAAAAAAGGCATATGGGGCAGCGTTGAAAGCTTTTTCGTTAGCTAAGTCTCTTTCTACTGGAAATTCTAAAAGTTTTTTTTTTACGAAAAAAAATAATAATCAAACCCGAGATTAACTAATATGAATCCTAAAATGGTACTTTTTGTTTGCAATTGAAAAAAAAAGCTAGAAAATTTCACTCCTTATTAATTGAATCTAGTTTATTATTTCCGAATGGGGAGTCTTTCTTTCCCCATACATTTCCCTTTAACACTCATGTGAAATAATATAAAAAAAATATCAAATTGAATTCTTGAATCTCGACGATTAATCTAAAAATGGATTAGTATTATTTTAAATATGCTGGCCGCTATGGTGAAATCGGTAGACACGCTGCTCTTAGGAAGCAGTGCTAGAGCATCTCGGTTCGAGTCCGAGTAGCGGCATGTGATCTTCTAAAAGAGATACAATAAGGCCTATAATGAATTCTGAATTTGAATTCCGTATATATAATTGAGTACCCCCCCCCCCCCCCCTTTTTTTATTATGATATTTTCTACTCTAGAACATATATTAACTCATATATCCTTTTCGCTCGTTTCAATTGGAATTACAATTTTTTTTATAACCTTATCAGTCGATGAAATCATAGGACTATATGATTCGTCAGAAAAAGGCATGGTAGCCACTTTTTTATGTATAACAGGATTATTAGTTACTCGTTGGGCTTATTCGGGCCATTTTCCATTAAGTAATTTATATGAATCATTACTTTTTCTGGCGTGGAGTTTCGCCATTATTCATATGGTTCCCTATTTTAAAAAACATAAAAGTTATTTAAGGACAATAACCTCGTCAAGTACTTTTTTTACCCAAGGCCTTATTACTTCAGGTCTTTTAAGTGAAATGCAGCAATCGGAAATATTAGTACCTGCTCTCCAATCCCAATGGTTAATGATGCACGTAAGTATGATGGTATTGGGCTATGCAGCCCTTTTGTGTGGATCATTATTATCCGTAGCTCTCTTAGTCATTACATTTAGAAAAGCTCTAAGAATTTTTAGTAAAAACATAAAAATTTTAAATGATTCATTTTCCTTTGTGGAGATCCAATATATGAATGAAGGAAACAATGTTTTACTAAGCACCTCTTTTTTTTCTTCTAAAAACTATTACAAGGCTCAACTGATTCAACAATTAGATCATTGGAGTTCTCGTATTATTAGTCTAGGATTTATCTTTTTAACTATAGGTATTCTTTCCGGAGCAGTATGGGCTAATGAAGCATGGGGATCCTATTGGAATTGGGATCCAAAAGAAACTTGGGCATTTATTACTTGGACCATGTTTGCTATTTATTTACATACTCGAACAAATCAAAATTTTGAAAGTATAAATTCCGCAATTGTGGCTTTTATGGGTTTTATTATAATTTGGATATGCTATTTTGGGGTCAATTTATTAGGAATAGGCTTACATAGTTATGGTTCATTTAATTTACATTAACATCTAATTTAATGAAATGTATATATACCTATAATAAAATAAAAAAAAAAAAAAGAAATCGAATATTTTTTATTTTATTTATTTGTTAAATCAAATACGAAATCAAAATCTCTATACTATATACATAGATAAGATAGAATCTTAATATATATAGTATAAATATAAAAAATATATAAGAATATATATCTAAGAATAAGATAAGAAAACTTTGTATTTGTATAAGGTGCACGAACCATTTGAATCAAGTAGTGTAGTGATTCAAATGGTTCTCACAAAGACTAAATGGATTTCGTTCCAATTCATTTTTCCTTATTATTATTGTTTTTTTTTTACTTAAGTTAAAACTTTAGAGAAAATTGAATTTAAGAGAAAAAGGACTTCTTTCTCATTGTACAACGCACAATATTCAAACTAATAGGATTCTTTTTGAATTTTTTCTTGAAAACTATCGATAAAAAAAATGAGATATAATATCTTCCACTTTGTCAACTGATAATGAAAGAACGAAATCCGGATAAATACCAATCCCAATTATTGGTAGAAGGAGAGAGATCGAAACAAATAACTCTCGCGGACCAGAATCAAAGAAATAAGAGTTTGGAACATTAAATAGCTTGTATCCGTAGAACATTTGGCGTAACATAGATAATGAATAAATAGGAGTTAATATCATTCCAATAGCCATTAAAAAAGCAATTAGTATTTTTGGCATTAAAAGATACTTTTGACTGGTAATTAGTCCAAAGAATACTAAAAATTCGGCAAAAAAACCGCTCAGGCCCGGTAATCCAAGGGAAGCCATCGATAAGATACTGAACATCGTAAATAGTTTTGGAAGGGGGATAGCCATTCCACCCATTTCATCGAGATAAAGAAGGCGTATTCTATCATAACCCGTTCCGGCTAAGAAAAAAAGAGCCGTACCAATAAATCCATGAGAGATTATTTGTAATATGGCTCCATTAAGTCCCGTATCACTTATAGATCCAATTCCAATAATTATGAAACCCATATGCGATATAGAGGAATAGGCTATTCTTTTTTTTAAATTACGTTGACCAGGAGATATTGAAGCTGCATAGATTATTTGTATTGCACCTACTAGAATCAACCCGGGAGAAAATAGGCAATGAGCATGCGGTAATAATTCCATATTGATTCGAACCAACCCATAAGCTCCCATTTTTAATAAAATTCCAGCTAGAAGCATACACGTACTATAATGTGCTTCCCCATGTGTATCTGGTAACCATGTATGTAAGGGTATAATTGGTAATTTGACCGCAAAAGCAATAAGAAATCCCATATAGAATATTACTTCGAGTGCCACAGGATACGACTGATTAGCTAATGTTTCAAAATTGAGTGTTGGTTCATTGGAACCATATAAACCAATACCCAGAACTCCGATTAATAGAAAAATGGACCCCCCCGCAGTGTACAAAATGAACTTTGTAGCTGAATAGAGACGTTTCTTTCCCCCCCACATGAATAGAAGTAGATAAACGGGAATTAATTCGAACTCCCACATTAGAAAAAAAAGTAAAAGGTCTCTAGAGGAAAATGATCCTATTTGACCGCTGTACATTGCTAACATCAAAAAATAAAACAATCGGGCATCTCGAGTAACTGGCCAAGCCGCTAAAGTAGCTAAAGTTGTAATAAATCCCGTCAATAAAATAGGTCCTATAGAAAGTCCATCTATTCCTAATCTCCAATAAAAATCAAAAAAATGGATCCATTTATAATTTTCTGTTAGTTGGGTTAGTGGATCGTCCAGTTGGAAATGATAACAGAATGTATAGGTTATTAAAAGAAGCTCTAAAATACATATACATAATGTATACCATTTCATGACCTTATTACCTCTGTGAGGTAGAAAGAAAATTAAAGAACCCGTCAATATGGGAAAAACTACAATTATTGTTAACCAAGGAAAATAATTCGTGGTAAAGACAAGATACACTTGGACCCAAAAACCCCGCGCTCCAAAATAAAAATAAGATTTATTATTTTTATTTTGGAGCGCGGGGTTTTGTCGGTAAAAAAAGAAACTGTATTCAAAATGGATTGATGTGTTTTTTTCTGGAACGTATTAATAAGCTAGACCCATACTTCGAGTTGTTTCATGCCATAAATAAACTCGAACGCTCAAAAAATCCGTTGGACAAGCGGATTCACATCTCTTACAACCAACACAGTCCTCGGTTCTTGGAGCAGAAGCTATTTGCTTAGCTTTACACCCATCCCAAGGGATCATTTCTAATACATCGGTCGGGCAGGCCCGTACACATTGAGTACATCCTATACAAGTATCATAAATCTTTACTGAATGCGACATTGGATCTATCAATTTTGGACTGTCATAAATTTTCGATCTAGTCAACTTAAAAATGAATCATATATTTAAACACCAGATGAATCAATGATTTTACCAGAATTTTTCACATCAATCGAATTCCGGATCGACTCAAGAGATTGAGCCAAGATACTTTAATTTCTTACCCTTTGTCATATCTACGTATCATATACGCTAATTTATATTTATACTAGTTGAATTTCAATTGCTGAAGAGTCTTATTTCAATTTTGATAATGGATACTACTTATTTATTCAATAAATTGGATTGATTGATACGAATTGATTTTCTGTTACGATAAATTGACGAAACAATAGCCAACCCAATAGCTGCTTCCGCGGCTGCAATAGCTATAATAAAAATGGAGAAAATATCTCCTTTTAATTGGCGACTATCAAAAAAATCCGAAAATGTTACAAAATTAAGATTAACTGAATTCAGTATAAGTTCAAGGCACATAAGAGCCCTAACCATATTTCGACTCGTTATCAATCCATAAATACCGATAGAAAATAAATAAGCACTCAAAACAAGTACATGTTCGAGTATCATTGACCAGCTCCTTATTAATTTGAATTCATTTCAATATGAACAACAATTCCACAAATTCGGTTTACTAGAATAAGTATTAAAATAAAGTTTCATTTTTATTGCTGGTAACAGTTATAAAGATTGGATTGATCATTGACGAGCAACAGCAATTGCACCTATCAAAGAAACTAAAAGTATTATTGAAATGAGCTCAAATGGAAGAAAAAAATCAGTTGATAAATGAATTCCAATTTGTTGACTATTACCTATAAAATCTTGCTCTATAATCTGATTTGATTTTGTCGTCCAAATAATCCCGTACCAAGACGTATTTAGAATAGTAGTAATTAGTGAAAAAAAAATACTTGTACAAACCAACGACGTAATCCCATCACCAACAGTCCAAAGATTTGAATCTTTGGAATATTCTGAACCATTCATGAACATCACAGCAAATATGATTAAAACATTTATAGCTCCCACGTAAATAAGTAGCTGTGCAGCCGCTACAAAATAGGAGTTTGATAAACTAAAAAATAAGGATATGCAAACAAGAACCAATCCCAACGAGAAGGCAGAAAATATGATATTGTTAAGTAAGACCACTCCCAGACCTCCTACTATAAGACCCGATCCTAGAAAAACTAAAAGAAAATCATGTATTGGTCCAGGCAAATCCATTCTATTTAAAAGATAAATATAAATAAATCGAAATGTGTTTCATGATTTTATTGACCCGACCAGGCAATTTTTTATGATATGCTCCTAATTGAATTCTAATCGAATCAGTTTTAATTGGTGTAGGTATACAATTAATGGACCCCCCCTTTGATTCGAAAGAAAAGAAAGCCTAGTTAGTTTAAGTTTAGTTCGAAATTCTCTATTTCGAACTCATTTTGTAGATATTATTTTCAATCCAAAAGCAAAATGGAGTGGCGCTTAGCACTAAGCAATCGATAGTTGGTGCGAATTTATAGTTATTGAAAAAAAAAAGAAAATAAAGAACTCATTCCTTTAGATTTAGATTAGATCAAATTGAATCTTGATAATTAGAAATTCTTCTTTAATCAAAAAGTTTTGACGTTTTTTATTTTATTTGCGGGGAATTCAAAATTGTTCGAATTGTATAATCGTCGATTACTGGCATTGGTAAACGACCCAAAGCGATTTGATTATAATTCAATTCGTGACGATCATAAGTAGAAAGTTCATATTCTTCCGTCATTGATAAACAGTTTGTTGGACAATACTCAACGCAGTTACCACAAAATATACAAATTCCGAAATCAATACTGTAATTAAGCAATCGTTTCTTTCGAATACCGGTTTCCAATTTCCAATCAACAACGGGGAGGTCTATAGGACATACACGAACACATACTTCACAAGCAATGCATTTATCAAATTCAAAATGGATTCGACCGCGGAAACGTTCCGATGTAATTAATTTTTCATAAGGATATTGAATAGTTACGGGTAAACGATTTGCGTGGGATAAGGTAATCATGAACCCCTGACCAATGTACCTTGCAGCTCGTACTGTTTGTTGACCATAATTCATGAACCCAGTTACCATAGGGAACATATCGTAAAGATCTATGAATAATTTTATCTTTGTTTCTTTCTCTTGTTTGAAAGACGCCATAAATATAGAATAGCCCATTCCTTTTTTCTTTACAGTGAAAGAAGTTGGGAGGAAGTTGTTAATAATAGATTACCGAGCGCAATGGGTAAAAGAAATTTCCATCCAAGATTTAATAATTGGTCCATTCTTAGCCTAGGTAAAGTCCATCTTGTTGTGATAGAAATGAACAAAAATAAATAAGTTTTCGCTAATGTAATAAAAATACCAATTGCCATTCCAAAAACTCTACCTACTTTAGTTATTTCAAAGAGCCCAGGAACGAATATGTACGGAATAGATAAATTCCAACCGCCCAAGTAAAGAACTGTTACAAATAACGAAGAAACTAATAGATTTAGATAGGAAGCAACGTAAAATAAACCAAATTTTATACCAGAATATTCGGTTTGATAACCTGCTACTAATTCTTCTTCTGCTTCTGGTAAATCAAAGGGTAATCTTTCACATTCTGCTAGGGAAGAAATTAGAAAAACAAGAAACCCTATAGGTTGACGCCACAAATTCCACCCCCACAAACCATATTTTGATTGGGCTTCAACTATATCAACTGTACTTGAACTGTTAGATAATCATAGTCGGTGATAACATCACTGTTCCCATCGCTATTCCAGAACCGTACGTGAGATTTTCACCTCATACGGCTCCTCGGGGGCCTCCAATAAATCTAAGGACCTTGTTGAAATTCTTTATCTTGATACGGTTAGAGTATAAATATATATAGATAGAGTCAAAAACGGGGGTAAGGTCCCGAATTAAACCAATGGAATTCCGTCGGCTAGGCTATAATAATAATTAAATAATTCAAAAAGCACTTCTGAATTGATCTTGTCCTTTAATAATAAAAATTTTTATTTGCTGAGTAATAACCTAATCCTTCAATAAAATACTCCTTGTATTAATATCAATAGATATTTCAACCCAGCCTTTTCATTACGAAAAAAATAAAACATTCCATTAAGTTCATGAATCATGACAGGGTATCGCTATGAATATGAATATAGAAAAGAATAAAAATCTTTTTTTTTTTTTTTTCTTCCTATTCTTCTTTCTGAAAATGGGGGTTTCAAAAAAGGATTATTTCGTTCCTGATAGTCATTTTGTAATCTGTGGATAGGAGCATACTCTGGATCGGAATCGCGAGGAGTACTGCTTGATCATTTCTACCAAACTTCAAGCCCCAATTAGTATTCTTTTTATGTTATGAAAAAGGATCCTGTTGGATAATTTACATAATATAGCTCCATCACTAATCCTTTATGTATTTTTGTGTTCCTAACCATCCACTTATTTTTTATCAATCATCCGCTCTGGTACTACATAGAAACAAAGGAGAATAAAAACTCTATATGGTTGATGTTTTGAGCCCGCTTCAAGCTAGGATGACTAATCAACCAATCTTGGGGTAAAAGTTTTTCTGATATTTACTTTCTTTTAATTCTTGTACGTAGGAAATGAGACTCCATTTTTTTACTGCAAATTTTTAAGCGGTTTTCTTTCACTCATATAACTATCTGATTTAGTCCATCACCATCAATAATGAATAAAACAAAACAATGAGGATATCTCTTCAATTTCTTTACTAACAAGAAAGAAATTAAGAAAAGTTTATGGTTAAACGAATCGCACGTAGAGATATTGATAAGACACAAAGAGTTAATGGTATTTCATAACTAATTGATTGAGCAGCGGCTCGTAGACCACCTAAAAAAGAATATTTATTATTGGATCCATATCCTGACATAAGAAGTCCGATGGGAGCAATACTGGAAACGGCAATCCATAAAAAAACACCGATATTGAGATCAGATAATACAAGGTGATAGCTAAAAGGAATTACTGAATAACTTAGTAAAATGGATATAACTGCTATGGATGGTCCTATGCTAAATAAACGAGTATCTCCTCGAGACGGTAGAAGATTCTCTTTGAAAATGAGTTTTGTTCCATCAGCTAAAGCTTGAAGAATTCCCATAGGCCCTGCGTATTCAGGCCCAATACGTTGTTGTATTCCTGCAGATATTTCCCTTTCTAACCACACTATTACGAGTACACCTAGAGTAATTCCCAATACAAGACTCAAAATAGGTACAAGCATCCATATGATTCCATAGACCTCTTTCAAGGATTGCAATCTGAAAAAAGAATTAATATCTTGTACTTGGGTTGTATCAATTATCATTTCAACGATCTACTTCTCCCATAATGATATCTATGCTACCTAGTATCGTCATAATATCAGCCAATTTCATTCTTTTAACTAACTGAGGGAGAATTTGCAAATTGATAAAACCAGGCGGACGGATTTTCCATCTCCAAGGAAACCCACTTTGATCTCCTATTAAAAAAATTCCCAATTCTCCTTTTGGAGCTTCAACGCGTACATAAAGTTCTTGCTTCGGCAATTCAAAAGTGGGAGAAGGTTTTTTACTAATGAATCGATATTCAAAACCGTTCCATTCCGGATCCTTTTCTCTATCAAAGCTTCGTATTTCCAAATTTTCATAAGGCCCCCCCGGAATTCCTTCCAGAGCCTGCTGAATAATTTTGATAGATTCCGTCATTTCGCTGATTCGGACTAAATAACGAGCTAATGAATCCCCTTCTTTTTGCCACTGGATTTCCCAATCCAATTCGCTGTAACATTCATAACGATCAACTTTACGAAGATCCCATTCTATTCCGGAAGCTCGTAGCATTGGTCCTGATAAACCCCAATTTATTGCTTCTTCCCCGCTAATAATGCCCACCCCCTCAACTCGTTCTAAAAAAATGGGATTCCGCGTAATAAGGTTTTGATATTCTGAAACTGCTGTTAAAAAATAATTACAGAAATCCAAGCATTTATCTATCCAGCCATGCGGTAGATCGGCCGCTACTCCTCCGATACGAAAATAATTATGCATCATTCTCATACCGGTGGCAGCTTCAAATAGATCATATACTAATTCTCTTTCTCTGAAAATGTAGAAAAAGGGAGTCTGTGCACCAATATCCGCCATAAAAGGGCCGAGCCATAAGAGATGAGAAGCTATACGACTCAACTCTAACATAATTATTCTGATATAACTTGCTCTTTTAGGTACTTGAATATTCCCCAACTGTTCCGGTCCATTTATGGTTATTGCTTCTGTGAACATAGTCGCTAAATAATCCCACCGTGTTACATAAGGCAGATATTGTATAACAGTTCGGTTTTCCGCAATTTTTTCCATCCCTCGGTGTAAATAACCCAATATCGGCTCACAATCAATAACATCTTCACCGTCTAGAGTAAGGATGAGCCGAAGAACACCATGCATTGATGGGTGGTGAGGTCCCATATTTACTATCATGAGGTCTTTTCTTGTCGTTGTTACATTCATAGGTTATTCCTCGATTCTTTCTTTCATGAATTGCTCAAAACGAAAAAAAAAAAAAAAGTTCATCAAAATTCAACATCTAAGAAATAAAATAATTCAAGTTCTTTTTCAAATTAACGATTTTTTGATTCGCGGATATCTAGTTGACTAATTAATTCTTTATAACGGACTTTGTTTTTCTTTGACAAATAAGACAGGAGGCGTTGTCGTTTTCCCAGGATTTTACGTAGACCTCTCTGGGATAAAAAGTCTTTTCTGTGGAATTCCAAATGGGAAGTAAGTCTTCGTATCTTATTGGTAAAGCTAACTACTTGAAATTCAACAGACCCCCTGTTTTCCTCTTGTGAAATAACGGAAATGAATGCATTTTTTACCATAAAAAAATAGTCTATCGTCCTTTTTTCTTTTTGAACTAAATGAATTTTACCAATCAGTAAGAATAATGCTAGTCATTTTTTTTTATATATAATAATCTAATTTATTTACGAACTCCGAATTTTATCAACTAATTTTATGAAATCATTTTATCAAAGAAAGTTTCTCAATCCAATTTCCGAGTTGATTGAGATTGAAAGAGGACTATGAAAGCAGGGTCTATTTTTACACTAAAAACAAAGATTCTGTTGATTCATTTATAGATCTAATTGATATGTGCATTGGATTTCCATTCTGGTATCGTAATGGAAACCCAACGTATCGCTTTGTTTCAGATATCAAATAGGGGATAGAATGGATATAAAAAAGGTATCATTAACGAATTTTCAATTGCGGATACATATATATCCTTAGCATACTGAAACGGCTGCCATTATTGGTATTAAACCAATATCGATTCATACAAGCTAAATCTTCTAATCGATAATTAGGCCAAAGAAATGATTTTATTAGTTTATTTTTTTCGCTGTTATCCACAACTTCAACACAGTTTTTTACGTATTTGCAAAATACTGGATTTTTTTGGATAAGATTTCCATTTCTCGAATAGAAAGAAATTAAAATTCGTAATTCTCTACGGCGTTGGGTGGATAAAATTGTTTCAGGAACAAACAAATCAGAATTATTTTTGTGTCTAGTTTCAGTATTGGTCTTAGCCATAAAAAACTTTCTTCGGTATCTGAATCTTTCAGTAATTTCGAAACTCTCATCATCATCGTAGGGATCAATCTGCTCAATCAATGGAATCTTTATCATTTGATAGATCAAAAATTGTGCATCCTTATTTTGTCTAGATATACGAAGTGGTTCAATACCGAATAGTCCTGCGGTAAACACAATGTTCTTAAGACTTTTTTTTGTTTTCGAAAACTCCATTTTAAGTCTTCCCCTTTTGATAGAGGTTAGCAAAGTTTTTTTTAGCTCTTTCTCATCTTTGATTTTCTTGAGTTTATTCAATTCGTAGCCATTCACTTTTAATCTGTCCACTCGATCATAGTCATCCTCATCAGCATCCTCCGGCGATCTCACTTGAATACTACGGATATCCCCGTTTTTTAGGTATTCCACGAAGGGCCGTTTAAGTTTGTCTGGTGTATAGGGTTTAAGATCCCCTGGTCTTTTATTTTCATTTTTTTTTTTATTCTCTAATGCTAAATCAATCACTTTCATTTTATTGTATGGATCCTCTAGCTTTGTATTTCTCTTGATGTTTTTATTTTCAATAAAATTTGCCATAAGATTTTGAATAGTCTTTTCATTTTCATTGTGAATAACATTTTCATTTGGAATAACCTTTTCCGTTCCATCTTCAATAAGATCTTGAATAAGATTTGCATTTCCTTGCTGATTTACAAAAAGTAATTTTATTGGTATGATCCACGGTTTTAATTGATATCTAAGATCCACTCGGATCAATTCTGGGAAGAACCAACCTTTCAGATCCGAGATGCAATTATTTGGTATTTCTGTATTCATTCCCAGCCAATCAAAAAGTGGGTTTTGGTTTTGAGTTCGTTCATAATTTTGCCAATGCAAAAAAACCCCAGGCTTAATACTTGTATTACCATTTGCCGCGGTCCAGTATTTAACAGTATCGCTACTATTTGCCGAGGTCCAGTTCTTAGCAGTCTTGTCTTTCTGTTTTAAACCAATTAAACCAACAGGGAGAAGTCTCCAATGAAAATATTTGCGGTCGGGAAACGTATACAGATCCAGAAGATGATTTTGTACTAAAAAATTCTTGCTAAGAGCAATACCTTCTGGACTATCAAATAATTTACCTTTCTGTCTATTGTAATTGTAATAAATCTTTTGTTTATTATTTATACATAGTGGTGATACAAACTTATCTTCGAAATTAATAGATTGATATGAAAAAAGATCATAGGTAGAGGATTTTATAGAGTTCTTAATATCCTCGTCTTTTTGGCCTCTGTAAGTTCCGAATACAAATAAATTTTCTTCATCGTCTAATGAATTTGCTTGAAAGAATTCTTTTCTTTTTTCATTAGAATACCTTTTATTTAAGTCCGTATTTTCGTCCATACGTTGTTGATTGACTTTAGCGCGCCATTTTTGTTGGCTTAAGCTATTCCATATAATTGGAGATACGCTATATTGATAATGAGCCTTTAACCAGTTTTTCCATTGAGTTTTTCCAGAATTTAAAATATTTTTATGTTTTAATTTAGAATGAAAGATTTCTTGTGCGTCAAAATAATCCTTTATTTCTTTCTTAAGAAAAAGGGATGTTCCGTCATATTGAAGAACATATCTTAACTTATCTAAGTTAATAAGTTGGGTTTGGTATAATTTGTAAAATACATAGGCTTGGGACACAGATGATAAGTCCGAACGACCTTTTGACTTCTTAGTCTTATTGCTAGCCCAAATATTCCTAAGCTTAATATCATTATCAGAAATCCGGATATCATTATCATAAAGCGACTCTTTAAAAATCGAAATAAAGGGATTTTTTTTTTTCTTTGTTTTAGATTTATAAATATTTTTTTTATACACCTTTTCTTTATTTCTTTCAGTCTTGTAAAGGGATTTTTCACTCATTTTTTGTGAAAATTCGAAAAAAAGTTTTGGATGGATCTTGCGAATAGAAATGGCACATCGCACGAAATTGCGGTATATCCTTTTAATATTGCGGTATATCCGTTTAATGAAAAATATTAGAAAATAATAAGATTTTCGGATTCTTAGAAAAAAATATTTTTGTCGGATTAATCGAGCCTTTATTCTTTTTAATTTCTTTAAAATATTTTTTTTTGCTTGTACTAGTTTATCAGGAGAATCGGGTTCAGGAGTGAACACTATTTTTTTTCTTTCTGTTATAACTTTATCTATGTGATCCCGGATTTCTCTTAGTTGATTATTCAGATCCGTCAGTTCTTTTTCTGGATCCACCACATTTTCTTTTGGCAATGAATCATTTTTCAAAGCTCTAACTGGACCTTGCAACAAGGATTCGCGAATCCTCTGATTACTCATTCTCAAATCTTGTTCTTTTTTAAGAATATCTCTATCTTTTTGAGAAAGAGTGAACTCAGAGCTTTCTCTTTCTACAGATAATGCAATTTGGTGTCTTTTTAAAAGCTCTCTTTTTAGAAATAGAATGCTTTTTATGACCCATTTTTTTGTTTTTTTTAAGACGGTTAGAAAACGTTTGCTTAGAATTAGAGAATGTTTCTTTTGGAATTTGATAATTTTATTTTTGAGTGCTTTTCCAATGGGTTTAAAAAATGCTGCCCAATCCGGTTTTATTAGATCACCGAAAGGACGGTCGGTTACGAGTCCAAAACTTGTTAAAAAACGAACCCCCCGGTCCCTTTCCAATTTCTTCGGATCTTTTTCTTTCTTCGGATCTTTTTGACTGGATCTCGGCGCAAATCTGTACCAAGGTTTAAGGGAAAAAGGGTCGCTGACCTGTATCTGAAGACCTTCTACCGTCCAGTTTTGTGGCAATTGTTGGTATGCCAGTTTTTCTGATACGGGCATACCATTATAGGTGCATATAGTATATCTTTCTCTCTTCAAACGCGCGAAGTCTATTGACCACTCGGGAGCTTGCAATAATAATATACGGGTTATATTTTTCCCTATTATCAATAAAGGAAATACAATCCTTTTTCTAAGAAAAGTATGCATTAATAATATTAAAGCTCTTATGGCTTGACCAAAGTCAATGTTCTCCCATATTTCCATTACATTCTCAATTCGTATCTCATCCTCCAGGTCTTCTTCGGATTTATCTTTATCCCCTTTGGGTGGCAACCCTAACATTTGACGCAGTTCCTTCCTATTATCCAAAATCGTCGTGACCCATTTTTTTTCAGCTTTATCCACTTTTTTTTCCCCCTTTTTACTTATCCGGGTTTCAAAAAAGAATTTCACTTGCATGGCGATGTTAAAAAAAAAAGAAAAAATGGAACGGCGGCGGAAAGTGAAAAGAGGGGAGCGTGGATTTACTTGATATATGCTACAAACGTATGCTTTACGTCTGTCATGACGCGCGGATCCCTTGATTAGGCCTCGCCGAAAATCTGACATCTGGCCTAAAAAACGTATCGCATACGTTTTTCGCTTCCGCACAAGATTACCATGCTCGTCTACCACCGGCGTCTTTTTCGCATCCTTCTCAGTAAACACCGCTACACGTTTGAAGGGTAGTACCCGAAGATCATGATCGGAGAACATCCTCTCTCCCTCGGCTGTCCCCTCCACTTGTTCCAACTCGTCGATTAATTTGTATGACCATCGAGGAACTTTTTTAGTGATTTCTTTTAGTCCAATAGCTTTTTTTCTAATTCTTTGGGGATCGGGTAGAATAGGATTCAAAAATAATTTACAAAATTTCCTTGCACCTTTGACATCAATTTTGACTTCTTTGCTTTTGAACAATGAAAATTTGTTCTTTTTTATTGGTACTACAGGTGTATTAATTAGATCTATTTTATTTTTCAATTTGTCATAATCCTTCTCGGGAATCAAAAGTACGTGAAGCTTATTTATCGAGCTTCTTATCATTCTTAGAGATATTTCATTTTTTTTTTTCAGCGAGCTTGTCTCTACGTCATTTTGTATTAAAGTTTTATTATTATTTAGGATTGAGGATGAAAAAAACTTTTTGGTCTTTGCACGATGCGCTCCGGTCAAAAAAGGATCGGATATTTCAGGCAAGTATTCTGTTTTAGTTGTATCATTACACAATTTTTTCCTTTTTTGGTATTCTTTTTTAGTTTTATAATTACACAACCTTTTCCTTTTTTCGAGGACATTTGGCAGGCTAGAGCTTTTCCTTCTTGCGAGGACATTTAGCAGACTTCTTTTTTTATCTAAAGCTTTAATTCGATTTCGAAATTCTGTACTCAGGCTGTTTTTTTTTTGTTCATTGCTATAAGTCCACTGGGTATAACTCCCAGTATCATACCATCCAAGAGCCCGCCATTCATCATAGATTCCTGGGAACGCAGAAGAAATTTTTCTTTGTATCATTTCCCAGAAAGTTGACAAACTGGGTGGATATGTAAAACATATTCTTTCTTTGCCATCACTTCGACATGTATAAAAAAAATATTGTGACGTTTCATTTTTTACAGCCTTTTCAACGCCAGCACCCGTTTTTATATATCGTAATGGACGGAGCGATTTTTGCGGGTCAAAAAGAGGAGTGACAAGAGGTTTTCCAAACGAAAAAAAATATTTTTCTTCTTTCAATATTGCTAATTGCGAATTCTCTTCCCCTTTCTTGATTTCGTTCGGATTTTTTGAAATAACGGAAGTAGAAATATGTTCTTTGGTAAATTCCTCTTGTTTCTCTTGCACCTCCGCTTCCACATCTTCTTCTTTCTCAACTTGCATTTCCTTCTTTATTCTTTTTTGCATTTCTGAAATTTTGTCTTTAGGGTCTCGAAGCAAAAAAGGTGTTCGATCTAAATAGAAAAGAAAGGTCGCAAATAAGGCAATACTAAAGAGGTGCTCCATATCCTCTATAAATTTGGATCTCATGTACACATTCTCAAATCCACGAAGTATCAACTTAACATAAAATCGAAAAAATAGTTTTATATCGCTTACTAGCAAAGAACTCCTTATCCACCACAGTGCATCGTCTAATCCCTTAGAATTCTTTAGCCTGACTAATACCGATTCAACCCGTTTCATGCCTAAAATTTCACGAATTAAACCAGGAACAAAAGAATTTATCAATTTTTCTCTAATGGCCTTAGTCGATGGAATAAGTACATTAGATGTAATGTACTTCATTCTCTTCGATCTAATAAACTTAAGTATCCACACTAATACCAATTCAATCCATTTCACGACTAAAATATGACCAATTAACCAACCACCAAAGCTACTTAGGACAAATAGCATTTTATTGTTGCAGCGAAAGATATAAATGTGGCTTAATCTGGTTAACATTGGCCTTGCCAAAAGACTAAGGCTGAATAATTGAAAAAGCAAATTATTCAGAAATACCCATTGAATCCTAAGATTCCGCATTGACTTAGTCAATTCGAAAGCAAAAAACGAGTCCGGGTATTGACCGCTATTGTTGCATAAGAAATGAAAGAAAAAATACGGTGCAACTAGTAAAAGTAGTGTATGAGGTCTACCTAACGCTAGATGCAGAGGCGCATAAAGTATTGATATGAATATCAAAAGTTGTCCTGTAAAAAAACCCGCCGTTTCTGAGACCTTCTTTTCGATTGCGTCTTGGTCTTCTTCCAAAAACCGTGGTCGGAGAAGAAAGAGATAAGAGGACCCCATGGAAAATGCGCTAATAAATCCATAGTAGAGTCCGACCATAACGACGGAATTGCTTATCTTCATGCATACGGATACGAGATTAACCAGTGGAAACGATTTGAAAATCATCACGAACCTCCTCTTGTTGGATAAGATAATAGTTTTTTTTTAGTTATTCTTTTATTATCTGTAATATATGTCATTTTTTAAGTTATTCTTTTTCCGACAGCAATAAATAATCGTCGGCGTATGTGGGCTTTTCCTAGTATTTTACTGTTAAGCATGGTTATGCTTCTTTCCGTCTATCTCTCTATTCAACAAATAAATAGAAGTTTTATCTATCAATATGTATGGTCTTGGACCATTAATAATGATTTTTCTTTAGAGTTCGGTCACTTAATCGATCCACTTGCTTCTATTATGTTAATATTAATTACTACTGTTGGAATTTTGGTTCTTTTTTATAGTGATAATTATATGTCTCATGATCAAGGATATTTAAGATTTTTTGCTTATCTGAGTTTTTTCAATACCTCAATGTTAGGATTAGTTACTAGTTCTAATTTGATACAAATTTATATTTTTTGGGAATTAGTTGGAATGTGTTCTTACCTATTAATAGGTTTTTGGTTCACGCGACCTATTGCAGCAACTGCTTGTCAAAAAGCTTTTGTAACTAATCGTGTAGGGGATTTTGGTTTATTATTAGGAATTTTAGGTCTTTATTGGATAACGGGTAGTTTTGAATTTAGGGATTTGTTCGAAATAGTGAATAACTTAATTGATAATAATAATCAAGTTCATTTTTTATTTGTTACTTT
>OX328284.1:152500-160412 GCA_946814005.1 Chamaenerion angustifolium
TTCTACTGTTACATGAATCCTATTTTCATTTCATCCGGGAAAAGCCATTTTTTTCTAAACAATGTCTTTGTCATTTGATCCAATAGCCTTCTGTTAGATAGGAACAGATTTGATAAATACTGATAACTCTCAGATGGAGTATTAGAACGGAAAAATCCATTAGATAATGAACTATTGGTTATAAGCCATCTCTGGCGATCAATCACGAATTCGAAGTGCTTTTCTTGCGTCTTCTTGCTAAACCAGCGTTGAGATGTAGATGAAGGGGCATCCTTCTTTTTTGGGGGATTAAGAAGAAGAACAAGCTCCTTTGACATCTCTTCATCTGCCAAGGATTCTGGATCTGAAAACACATAGACAAAGGGCGGATCTTTGTATAGGAAAAAGAGTGGATCTCCAGGGTCCCAAATGAATTGGCTTATTCGAAAAAATCCTTGTTCTTCGGAAAATCCATCTCGTGTCTGGGACTGCATGGTTTCACTCTGCAAGAACTCCGAATCATTTTCTTGAAGCTCCTCCTCTTCATCTTGAAGCTCATCCTCTTCATCTTGAAGCTCCTCCTCTTCATCTTGAAGCAGCTCATCCTCTTCATCTTGAAGCAGCTCATCCTCTTCATCTTGAAGCAGCTCATCCTCTTCATCTTGAAGCTGATCCTCTTCCTCTTGAATCTCATCCTCTTCATATTGAAGCTCATCCTCTTCATCTTGAAGCTCATCCTCTTCATCTTCATCACAATCCAATAGAAAGTCCCAAGGGCGCCATATTCTAGGAGCCCAAACTATGTGATTGAATAATTCCTCCTCCATCTGTTGCGGGTCGAGGACTCCTTCCCCTTCTTCAAACTCCGATTCGTATTTTTGATAGATAAATCTCTGAATATCTAAGGGATTCCTTGGTTTGGGCCGAAGAAGCAATGTCACTCGATCATTATCAAACTGACTGGAATCTTTTTCTGTCCCTTCTACTTCATCTTCTGTCCCTTCTACTTCCTCATTATCAAACTGACTGGAATCTTTTTCTGTCCCTTCTACTTCATCTTCTGTCCCTTCTACTTCATCTTTTTCTGTCCCTTCTACTTCCTCATTATCAAACTGACTGGAATCTTTTTCTGTCCCTTCTACTTCATCTTCTGTCCCTTCTACTTCCTCATTATCAAACTGACTGGAATCTTTTTCTGTCCCTTCTACTTCATCTTCTGTCCCTTCTACTTCATCTTTTTCTGTCCCTTCTACTTCCTCATTATCAAACTGACTGGAATCTTTTTCTGTCCCTTCTACTTCATCTTCTGTCCCTTCTACTTCATCATTATCAAACTGACTGGAATCTTTTTCTGTCGGCGAGGATCCCACCAGAGCGCCTTCTAACTCTAATAGGCCATGAACTAGATCAGATAGGCCATGAACTAGATCAGAATCGTTCTCAACGAGTCCATAAGAAGTGATCCTATTTTTTTCATCGGGTCCGGGGGGAGACAAAAGGTCTTGAGCGATCGATCCGGCAGAACAACTCAAAAGATAAAGAAGTATCGTTAATTTCTTCATGCTCGTTCCAAGTTCGAAGTACCATTTGTACAAATAAGAATCCCCTTCGTCACATGAGTTCTTCTTGATATAGATAGATATAGGATCTATGGGGCAATTCCTTAGAAGTACATTTTGTGCAACAGCCCTTCCTATCTGATAGAAAAGGATCCCATGCTCCTGAACCGGTCTTACGTCGGCTCGCAAATCCCAAGTTTTTCTATGAAGAGCAGATCTAATTGTAGTAGTGTCTATAATGGATTTCTTCTGTGTAATACTAATCGATAGGGCCTCATTGGTAAGTGCTACAAGATCTGGTACACTGGGACCCAAGGTTGTGGACCCGAATCCATTAGTATGGAACATTTTCTTTTCCAAGTGAAATCCCCTAGTATATGAAAGGGTGAAAAGGCACTTTCGTTGTTGTGGAATAAGAAGCCTTCGTATCTTAATGCATGTATTTAATTTATTCGGAGCTATTAGAGCGGGATCCACTTTTTGGGGAATATGAGTCGAAGCAATAACAAGAATATCATTTTTAGTGGAACATCTTTCACAATCCCTGGAGAGATGGTTCACTAATAGACCGAGGGATAAGTAATTCGACTCATTCGAATCCAGATCATGAATGTTTGGAATCCATATTATGCAAGGAGACATTGCTTTTGCTAATTCGAATTGAAGGGTGATATAAAATTCGTCTATTTCCTCGTCCAGCATCTGATACACAAGTGGCACATTCGTCGTAGTTAGCAACTCCGTCATCTCGCTATCAACAAAATAGTCCATATCACCAGACTCATAATCGTCCATATCACCAGGCTCATAATCGTCACTGTCACTATCCTCAAAATCGTCACTGTCATCGTCAAAAAAATCAAAAAAACTTCCCTCGTAATCGTCCGCCTCGTCACCATACTCATCAAAAAAGCCACTCTCGTCAATATCAAAACCGTTAGGCGTCTTGTTATCCAGGAACTTGTTCAGAACTACTGTAATGAAAGGAACATAGGAGTTTGTCGCTAGGTATTTGACCAAATAGGATCGTCCAGTTCCTATAGAACCTATCACTAAAATACCCCTAGAGGGGGATAGGGCTAAGCGGAGCGAAAAGGGTTTTCCATGAGATGCGAAATGAAAACTATTAGCCCCGCACGAGGTTTGTGAATAAGTGATTGTCTGATAATGAGCAAGGAATATCCGTCTTTCTGCTAAACAGGATGTATTGCACTCATAATTCATTAGATCCTTTTTATGAATGTCAACTAAGTGTCGTAAGTAAATTGCTCCCGGTTGTTCAATCATTTGATAACCAGAGTCATTCTTTGATAAATGATCACTATGAGTCAAACTCAATAGAATTTGATCAATCCTTTTTTCTCTCGTTAAGGTGGAAAACGGAACCAAGAATTCTCTTTCTTTATCCTCAATCGCATCACAGTTCGCGATCCAGGATTCTATTTTATCGTCAATCAAACACCAATGACCGTTCACATTTTCTATTATTTGATCATAACGATAACGTTGACCAGAACAGAGAGAAGAGAAATCCCCTAGCTCTGTTATCAATGAATGGAGCTCTTTACTTGTATGACTTAGATGTCTCGTATTTTTCAAAAAAGCGATTCGATTGATGGGATTTGGTGTGATACTGATGAGATCGAAGAGATGTATAAGAAAAGATTTGCGTCCACCCCATAGCATCTTGCCGCCAGAGGCAGACACCCACAGTTCTTCTAGATAATCTACTAATTTTTCCAGAGTAACTAGAAAGAGCTTCTTTAAAGAATGATGTTCAGGGTACCTATCCAGAAGTTTTCGCAACTCCACGATGTATGATGGAATCATCAAAGATTGGGCCCTTGCGAAATCTCTCTGTAACTCACTATAGGCTCGGGAAAAAAAGATAAGGTGTGAAAAAAGGAGATATCCAGCAACAAGAAGAAGGAAAAGGATTGAATAGAGGAACTCCCGAACATTTGGCCATCTCAGATCTGTCGATATCGATGGTGACTCATTATTTCGATGAATCATTTCTTCATACAGAAGAAGCTTATGGAAACACTTACTCGAAATCTCACTTATCCAATTCCATTGTGAAAGACACAATTTTTTCTGAAGAATTCGCCATGATGTTCCGCATGGATCAGATATAGCATGACAAATGGACACAAATTTAGGACTGCTCCTTAGTATCGGCAATAGGTATGATGACCAAGTATCTAAAAACATCAACTTTAGCAAATTGTACCCTGTCGAGGTAAGGATAAATGGCATATATGTTTTGAATAGATTCCAGTTTGAGAGAATTGAAGAAACCCTATCTCCTTGCAAGGCTCTATCCATCTGCACTTTCTCAACCCATTTCTTTAGATAAAGACTCTGTTTTTTCTTTTTCCTCTTTTCGGATGATAAACATTTCTCAGAATGAATCAAACCCATGTTTGAATTGAAATTGAGATACTGATACAAGTTCTTCCCTTCTGAATCAGATAGATTCATATCTGAAAGAGGTTGACAATAAGTTCTTTCAAAATTGACTATCTGTCCCTCTGTTAGAGGTGTTCCAGAAATGTCTGCGATCGAGTAAATAGCTCTACGAACTAATGGATCAGATCGCATTGCAAGGTGGAAATATTTGTAAAAGTTATACCTTTCGTCACCACTTTGTGGAAAATCCTTAGGTATGAATATGTTAGATACCTGTGACTCGATTGGTGAAATAGTATCTCTCTCCAAAAAAGCATGTTTTTTTTTGCCGCCGCACAAAGAAAATTTTTTGTTGCGAATGAACAAGATATTGAGGAATTGTCCATACGTAAAATAGAAATTCTTGATACGGGCCCTTTCCACATAAAAGGGGAATCTTTTGTTACAAAAGAAGCCGAAGTCATGTGGATTCTTCAAGAATCGAAGTCGATTTGCTTTATAAAAAGAAGATATCAATGAACTTCTATGAAATGGTTTCACGGGATTCAACCAATTGTCTTGATCGTGGGATATCGTTGAGAAATAGGAATCCAAAGATTTCCTGCGATTATTTCTAGTATGGAATGAGTCAATCATCCCCTCTGGTTTCTTATTGAACAATAATTTATATTTTTGGGAAGTCTCATGATCATCCAATAATAATGGTTTCCATTTTTTCAAATAAACGAGTTGAAGACCTATTGATTCTAAGAACTGATTGCAGAGTTGATCATTCGGACCTTTCAATTCAGAGACGCGGATCTCGGACCTATGAATGGGGGGGGTATTCCCGAAACTCACAAAGAAAAAAGGAAGTGAGTTAGACAAAAAAAGAAGTAACTTGGAGAAAACGAAAGGAAGGAACTTGGAGAAAACGAAAGGAAGGAACTTATACAAATCTTTTTTGTCGATAACCTCAGACCGATCACTCGAATATTGGTTAATACGTGATCGATATCGATCAATACGTAATCGATATCGATCGAAGACCACTTGAAAACGGCTCTTCTGCTCAGAAACGAAATGTTCCAAATGTTCCTGGAAATTCTTGCTCCCATTGGACCATTTGTATCTATATGCATTAGGATCCCGATTCACGGATCTCTCGGTTCGAGAAATCAAAATAAGAGGATCGGACCATTTCTTTTGACTCTTTTTCAAATTCGATAAATGTTGGTTGATCGTATATTTCATAAAAGTTCTATGATTCAGAGTATCATTTCCTATTTGATCCCTTTGAATTCCATATTCGAAGTTGCGATCGGATCGATTCTTTTTAATGAATCGATTCAATACATTTCTTATGTACCCATGGGTGCTATATTGGATTTGAATCTGATTTCGGATCCATCTATATTGATTGACTGCCTCCACTATGTTGTTGCTAGCAAATACCACTCTTTTTGGTTTTGGATCTTCCAAATCATTCCCGCAGGAGATCTGGACCCACCTTTTTCTGATCCTTCGATAAAAGGATTCATTCTCTTCGTAAAAAACAGGAGGTAGAACCAATAAAGATTTCTTTTTCGATTCATCCCTGGAGTTGAATACCTCAGCCAAGAATTGTTTTTGATCCAATACGGAAGAATCAATAGAAAAGGAAAATCCCTTATGATACACCAGATCCGGCTCGGTTATTGATAGAGTGAATAGATCTGCCATTTCTTGAAATCTCTCTTCTGAATCCAGTTCATCCTTCGGAACCATATCACATCCCGGATCTGATGAAATAGGATGAATTGAGACGGTCTTTTGTAAATACGTAATTGTCTTGAATAGATTAACTATTTCTTTATTTTCCGATCGCCGGGAAGGGACAAAAGAAACATCTTGTTCTTTCTTCAACAATTTCTGATCCACAGTGGACCTCTCAGTAGGATTCGAACCCAGATGAAGTTCTGACCATCCGTCAGAGAAAAAAGAAAGAATGGATCTTGTAGGATTCCAAAGAAATTCTTCGATTTCTTCCGGAGGGAGATGATTATTCATCTCCTTCTCACCTTCCGTGAATAGCCGGGACTTTGAGGAAGATCCAGAAAGGCATTTAGAGAATCGGTCTGATTCTATCTCTGTTCGTTCCGTTTGAAGAAAGGAAGGATCCAAAAGACTCGATCTTTCTTTTAGTTGTTGAATCTCTCTTTGATTGATAAATGTGTGATATTCCGAATCCTCCGTGCCAATGGAATCGAAATGATCTCTGGATTGATCAGAAGATCCTTTCAGTTGGCTAGAATCCCTCCTTTTTCCGATCCAGTTCCTCCACCACCGCTTAGTTATTGGGAGAACCCAAGTACTCTCTTTCGGATCCAGGAAACAACTCTCAGAGATCCTTTTTCCTTTTGGAAGAGGCAGGAGCGAAACAATCAACCTATTGATATTGGAAGACAGAAAAGATTCTTCCAATGTATCATTTCTGGGCCCAACGGAATTCATAGGTATAGGAAGAAGCCCTGTCAAATAGAGATTTTTTCTTTCGATCATATTTCGATTGTTAATACGATATATAAGGACCGCTCCCAAAAATAGTACTACACCCTTGCTTGTTAAACCCTGTGAATTGCGTGAACGCAGGACACTCCAAATTCGGGGGTCCAAGAGTTTTATAAAACGTTCTTGGTGGACAAAAATGTGAATGAAAGATCCCACTGAATTGAATGGGGTCCATTCCTCTAATAAATAGCGAGAATTCTTGATCTCTCTCAATATCTCTCTCAATTCAAAAACCCAGAATTTGAATGGATTCCCTCGATTACTCTGATTTACCATGTCGAACACCTCCATAATAGAAAAAAATTTGTATTGTTTGGTTGTATATGATATTCTTGATATGAAAATAAATTGTCTTGATCTCTCTCAATATCTCTCTCAATTCAAAAACCCAGAATTTGAATGGATTCCCTCGATTACTCTGATTTACCATGTCGAACGCCTCCATAATAATAGAAAAAAAAAATTGTATTGATTGTTTGGTTATATATGATATTCTTGATATGAAAATCAATGTGATTGGATTGTTTGTTTCTATAAGCAATGAAAATCAATGTGATTGGATTGTTGTTTCTATATGAAATGAAACTAAATGAAATTGGATTGTTGTTGATTTATCCTACAGATTTCATTTCAATTGTAATTGGGTTATTCACCATGTACGAGGATCCCCGCTAAGCATCCATGGCTGAATGGTTAAAGCGCCCAACTCATAATTGGCGAATTCGTGGGTTCAATTCCTACTGGATGCACGCCAATGGAACCCTCCAATAAGTCTATTGGAATTGGCTCTGTATCAATGGAATCTCATCATCCATACATAACGAATTGATGTGGTATATTCATATCTTAATATATTATATATCCATACATAACGAATTGATGTGGTATATTCATATCTTAACATATGATATATTCATATCATAACATATGAACAGTAAGAACTAGCATTCTTATTGAGACTCGAACTCATAGGGAAGAAAATCGATTTATGGATGGAATCAAATATGCAGTATTTACAGACAAGGGTATTCGGTTATTGGGGAAAAATCAATATACTTCTAATGTCGAATCAGGATCAACTAGGACAGAAATAAAGCATTGGGTCGAACTCTTCTTTGGTGTCAAGGTAAAAGCTATGAATAGTCATCGACTCCCGGGAAAGGGTAGAAGAATGGGACCTATTATGGGACATACAATGCATTACAGACGTATGATCATTACGCTTCAACCGGGTTATTCTATTCCACCTCTTAGAAAGAAAAGAACTTAAATCAAAATACTTAATAGCATGGCGATACATTTATACAAAACTTCTACCCCAAGCACACGCAATGGAGCCGTAGACAGTCAAGTGAAATCCAATACACGAAATAATTTGATCTATGGACAGCATCGTTGTAGTAAAGGTCGTAATGCCAGAGGAATCATTACCG